>JABUQX010047309.1:0-40000 GCA_015478945.1 Trachelipus rathkii
TATTATTATTATATTATAACTATATAATATAATATTATATTATATATATATATTATAATCAATATACTATTAAATTATATCATTATTATATTATGATTTTTAATAGTAGACTCATTAATTAATATTAGATTATATTTTAATTTAAAATATAATAATAATAAATATATGTATATTTATATATATATATATTATAGATATACAAACTAATATTTAAATAATAATATATTATAATATATATATAAATAATTTATATAGAATATATATATATATTAATATATATTATATTTACTTATATATATAGTACTATATTTTCTTTTGCTTTTTTTTCTTGCTGAGAGTCGTTTCTTTCCTTTTTCATCATATTATTAAACCAGCATTTTGCTTTTATTTACTACTCTTAACTTTGGAAAACGCCCACTTTAAAGTTTTGGCAGGGAAAATCAGGCAAGTTTTCCTTGCAAAAGTTTTAAAAGCGTGGGTACAATATTTTGTTAACTTTCCACCAACTTTGATTTTTGGTACATCACTTTAAATTTAATTCATCGTTTTTTACTCACATTGAATGCGAAAATGCAAATACTTGCACTGCATTTTTCTTATTGGTAGGGCGTTTGGTTTTCTTCATCACTACTGGAAATTCTTCCAGTTTTTTCTTGCAAATCTGTTTATTTTTGAATTTTGCTGAATTTATCAGTAAATTTGGTTTCTGTAATGATTTTCATTTTTCCTTTATTAGTGGCGGAAATAATAGGTGGGGGGGAACTGTTTCGGGATTGACAGTTTTTCAACTGAAAAAACCCAAACGGTGGACGAATTAACCTTGTTTTTCTTCTTAACAATTTGTGTTAACAAAAAAAACTGGCCTTATATAAAAACGGGGGATCGGTATAGTTAAGTTTGCCAAATTGATGGAAGGGGTCCATTAATCTTTCCTACACGAACCAAAGGCGGTTTTTTCTTAAGCTCATTTTTTTAAAAAATAAAATCTTTAATTTCTTTTTAAATACAACTTGTCATTTCATTTTACATTTGAAGAAATCATGGTCAAAACCGTTTCCTTAAGGGGCGTGGGGATTAATGGTATAAATCGGGAGACAGAAAAACGCTTGTAAAAGGGGCGGGCTGATTTTTTTTTATTTTTTTTTTTTTTTTTTTTTTTTTATTTTTTTGTCAAATGCTTTTTTCAAAAAAGGGGCTTAATTGTGGATATACGTTCTTTCTCGACTCCCTAATTATAGTAGTATGGTACTTTGGGAATAAACAAAATGGTGCCGTTTTCCAAAAAGGCAGAGAAGAGGAATCTCTTTGAAGGCCGAATACCATTCTTTTTTTACCCCATTATATTGAATGCTTACTATTCAAGCGGGAGTTGGAAAAGGTCTTTGGAAAAAACAGGTTTTCAAGATATTTAATATCAACGGGCCGTTTTTTGATTGCCTGTACAAACTCAAATTTTTCATCTAAGCCTGAGCAACTTACCACGATCCTATTTTAATGACACTTCGCACACGCCAAGCTGTATACAGCCATCCACAATTGTGATATATATAATATATATATATATATATATTATATATATATAACATATAGATTATATATATATATTATTACTAATATATATATATATATATATATATATATATATATATTTATTTTTATTTATTATATATATATATAAATTTTTAAAAATTTTTAATTTTATATATATATATAGCTATATATATATATATAAATATTATTATATATATAAATATATATATATATATATATATATATATATATACTATATATTATATATATATATATATATATATAATATATATATATATTTATATATATAATATAATATTATAATATTAGTATATATATATTATATAATAATATATAAAAGATATAACACTATTTTTTGACCGTGACGGCAATTTACAAAATTAAAAGCCGAATTTCGAAATTGAGTAAAAATTGGTTGAGTGGGTCTTCTTGTTCGAGTACAAATGATTTTGTTCATTATTTTCCTGCTTTTTTTTATAATAAAGTTGACCTAAATGTGGGAAAGCGCGTGTGTCCTTCGAAAAGCCTCGCCTCACCCAATTTTTAACTTGCTTATTTATATGTGGCGTTCTAATTAATACATTAATTTTCATATGTAGATTGTATTTACTTAAGTTTTATTAAAAGTAAGTTTATTTATATTTAAATTTATCTACTTTTAATTTTACAGGTCATCGACAAATTACTAGGGACACATTATATAAATAACTATTTATTCAGCTATCATACGCTAAGATACAATTATTTCACTCAGCAATAGCGGTGAGCATAAGCCGCGGATATATTGCTCGAGTGATATATGCAATAGGTTCATTTATATTTATAAATTTAGGATGTGGCGGAATCGTTGCGGATGTTACGCTACCATTCTCACATCTATTTTAAATATAATATATTATTATATTCTATATAATATATTGATATTATATATTAATTAATATATATATATATATATATATATATTAATATATATATATTTTTAGTATATTTATGTATATATATATATATTATAGTATTTATATATAGTAAATATATATATATATTATATTTATTTAATTTAATATTTAATTATTTAAATATATATATATATAATATAATTATATATTTATAATAATAATATTATATATTATATTATTGAATTTTTAATTTATAAATAAAATGGTAAAATTAATAAGTTATAGTAACAGTAAATTTACATCAGGTAGAAATACACTTTCATTTCAACTTGTATAAGGAATATTAATATAATAACTGCTTTTACGTCTAGGGTAATATTCGATAATAACCATAAACTCAGTGCTATGGTTTATTAAGCTTAAATGTATGAATATAACATTGCTCGATTAGTGTCATATTTTTACACTATGTACCATACCTCAAACCCTCCCTCCACCCAATAATAAAAAAAATATAAATAAAATATTAAATATTTATAATTTTAGCTGGATTCTATTTTATAAGATGTTAATATTTTAGGGCTTAATCTGACAATTAATATAATAAAAAATAATTATGATAACTAAATAAACCAAATAATAATTTAATGAACAATAGATAGATAAGTTTTTTTAAGAAATAATTACTGGCTTCCTTTCTGGGATCCAAATAAATAAACCACGTATTGTTGGAATTGAGGAACATTTACCCTCGATGGGCCTTTTACCTACTGAAGCATCCTTCAAAACCCCAAAAAAGCTTTTGGAATTTCAAAGGAAACTAGTTTTAAAAGGCAAACCGAGCTTGCCCGGTTAAAGGGGCGCTGGAAATCACCCCAGGTTAGGTCTCAGACCTGTTTAATATTTTCTGTCGTTTACTTTAATATAATTATATTATATTATATATTAATTAATATTATTTATATAATTAAATTATAATTTTATATATAATATTCTATTATATACTATCATTTATATATAATATATTTATATATTTAATAATAATTACATATATAATATATATATAATATAATATATATTTATATATATAATTAATATTTAATGTATATATTTAAATATTATATTAATAATATATATATATATATATAATATATTTATATATATATTATATATATTAATATTAAATATTAAATGGGAAAATACAAGGGAATGGGACAAACGTGACCAAGGCTGCATAGTACTAGATTTTTATATTAGGGTCGTAGGGCCTTTGGGGTGGTTATATAGTATAGAGGGCTACCAGTTTGTCCTTATAAAATATAGTTTTTCTGGGAAAATACAATAAAAATACTTTTTTATATTGGTATGGTAAAAGGATGGGCTCTTATAGTGGTAAAAGAAGTCCAATCGAGTATTTTAATTCGTTTTATTCATTCGCAAAACACATAATTGTATTAGGCCTACGACCGCCGGTTGGTTTTTCGATTTCCACGAGAAAGCAAGCTTAATTTTTTAACAACGTGTGTTCCGCACCCACATTCAGATGTTTCTTTGTTTAAGATCATTGTCTTAAATAATTAGAAATCTGTTTATTTATATAACATAGTTTTTATATAATAAATTAATACATCTTAATAAAGAATTATATCGTAGTAGTTACTCTAGATAAATATATATTATTATTATTGAATTAGTTCTATTTGTATTAGTGTGATTCACCCTCTCCCCCCATCTTATATTAGTATATACGTATATTACTGATTACTAAAAAGACTATTATAGTTTGATATACTTACTATATTCTAACACATTTTATTACATTTTATAACTTATAATTAAAATAGCTTGTATTACATCACTCTCTCAGTTTTAAGTTATCAGAATATTCTTTACTCTATAGTTCTCACTTTTTTGATCCGCTGCAATACTGTATTCATTACACTCTCGTTTTCGGAACTCAATATGTTGTTGTAGTTGGAGATTATAAAGTGCAACCACGTAATAATCTTTTATACAGCGTTGGAGAATAATGTGGTACGGTTGATCCCCGATAATCACCATAGCTTAAAATAAACTTGGTGTATAATGAAAATTAAAGAAAAATATTTTTTAAATTAATGATAAATTTAATAATAGTTAAATTTATTTTTTAGGCAAACATATAAGGTTTATTTATTTTATTTAATAACAAATTATTTTTTAGGTATTTAATTTTTATAGTCTAAGTAAATTATTTAATAACTGTATAAATCTATCATTCTATATTTTTTATTTAAATATATTAAATAACATATATTACAAGTCTGAGAGAAAGAAATGCCTATAAGTGAGGTTTTTACTATATGAATAATATTAATAAAAATATGAAAGTAAGGAATAAAATATAATAAAGGTGGGATTAATTTGTTTATTTGATAAACCTCAAATAAATTTTCGGCAATATAAAACGTTTTTACTTTATTAACTATTATCTATAACTAAATGGAATGGTTATGTTGATAATGAAAAGTTTGCAAGTTATTATTTTCATTTATACAGTTGAAAAAATCACAAATCACATTATAGTTGAAATTAATTTGGAATATTTTGGATGAAGATTGAGAGGAATAATTCACCGTACCATAAAATATTGAGTCGATAATTTTTTTTCCGTACACAATCTGGAATTATAAATTTATAAAATCATAGAAAACTTAGGGAGAGGGTAAACACTCACATAGTTAATATACTAGATTTATATTCGTAATAATAATATATATGATAGATCATTTAATAGATTAAGTTGCACCAAAATATATGGCTATAAGTATTTTGCTTACTTCAAAATTTGTACTATGAAGATGTGCCAAATTAGAAGGCACTAAGTGTCAGATGAAAATTATAAAAATATTATCAATCACCTTGAGTAAAACCAAAGTTATTTCTTAGATAGGAAGTTCAATAATCCTATGTAGTTTTTAACTTTATTTAATTAACAATTGTAATCTGTTACGAAATCGCTATAACCTGCAGTGGTGATAGCGAGAGTCAATTTGGATTTGTAGTATTAGCTCATTATAACACTCAAAAAAATAAATCAAAAATGGATATATTATTTTTGCATAATATATAATTTCCTATAATTGCCATTTTAATATGACGTCTCATTTGATGCTCCGATAGTACGAGGGCAGATGAGATAATCTATATTTTGTACAAGATTAATAAATTTAAAAGTGCTTATTTTATTGAAATGGGAAAAACATTCCATCAATTTCAAACCGGGGCTTACCCCATACTGAAAGTGCTTGTAAGTGTGTGCATTTTTTATGCAGGTGAGCAACTGTATCCTAATATTAGTGTTAATTTCTCTCTCACTTTTTCTTATTATTTTTTCTTAATTATCAAAACTCAAAAAACGAAAAAAAAACAAAAACTTCCGAAGGCCAGTTTTTCGTTTTGTAAAAAAAGGCCACAAAATTGCTAAAAACGAAATTTGGCTTATCGTTAATAGGTTGTTTTCCCGTTTTTTTTTGGCATTTCGTGTTACGGATAACTTTAGGAAAAATGCTTGAGTTTGCATTTTTTTTGTCGTTTATATAACTATGCGCAATATCCAAAAAAAATTTGCGGGAAATTAGGGGGACCGTTTTTATTTAACAAACAAATATGGGTGGCGGGTTTTCGTGGGTAGGCCCGTTTTGATTTGATGAAATGTTTTTTATCCAATCAATAAGCGTTAAAATATTAGGTTTTTCCTCCAATATTTTTATTATATAATATATTATTTTATATATACTTATATATATTTTATATATATAATATATATATTATATTAATTAATAATTATATATATTAATATTAAATATAATTATATAATATTTATATATTCTATTGTATTATTTGTTCTTTCTTTACACTGTTGTTGTTGTTTGTTTTTATGGTTATTTGTTAGCTGGTTGTTTGTTTGTTTTTCTCATAACTGACCAATTCTTTCGGGCCTTTTCTTGCAATAGAAAACCCATCTTTAAAACAAACTTTTCTGTATTCTGCCTTCTTTGTCTTATTTTTTCGATTCTGAATAGTTTTGTGTTAATTTCTCCAAAACTGACAAGGGCCCATAAATCTCTTTTCGGATTTTTCTTATTATTCGCTTCTAACCTTTACCCTGGGGTGGGATCGGGGATTTTTTTTTTCTGCATTTTTCCTCTTTTCTACTTTTCCTTCTCTTTCTTTTTTTCAACAAGGTTTGGTGTAGTTTGCCAGTGATTTTTTAAATTTGATTTAGGTGCATTGGGCTTTCTGAGAGAGAGAGAGAGAACGTTTTTTAAAGATTTTTGCGGGGTCCCGAGATGTGGTTTTTTCCCTTCCCCCGAGTTTGAGGGAAAGGTGTGCTTCCTTGCTCACACCCCGGGCCCCGTTCGGTTCAAACGGATATTCTTGTTCATAACTTTTATTACTTTCCCTCAGTGTGGGAAGCACCCGGCAACTTGGTTCCCCAACTATTCCCGTAAAAAAAAATAGGGAATAAGGATGAGTTAATATGTTTTATGGGGTTCTAGTTTACTAAGAAGCTTTCTCACGTTGTTAATTTCTATCTAAGTTTTTGGGAAAAACCCTTTCTCCAATCTTTCATTTCTAAGGAATTTTCATCTGAATCTCATTTCCTGTTATTATCAACCGTAGTTACAAGCTTTCGGCGCTTCGGAAGTTACTGGCCGAATATACTTCTTTCTTACTTGATTTTTATGGGTTTTTCCGGCCCTTTAGGAAAACTACGGGGAGGGACCTTGCGGTTGGGTTGGCGCTTGGAAAAAAAATTTTCCAAAGGCTTTTGGGAAACCGGGTAACCAAAATTTTCGAAAACACATTTCAAACCTTATTTTTTTTTTGGTGCTTCCTATCTTTTCATGCTTTTTGGACTCCTTACTTTATGTCTAAGTTTTCTTTTCAAAAAATCGCTTCCACCAAAATATTCGGGAGCTGGTTGTTTTTGATTTGGCGGGAACTGTCTTTTCTTTTTATTCTGTTTTTCAAATTTAAGTTGGTTGGTCCTCGGGGGTTTTTCTGTTCTTATGTACTATTTAAACTTTTCCAGTAATTGGAATGCTTCTACCTGCCACAATTTTTTTTTTCTAACTCTATTTTTAATTTCCCCAAATATTTTTTTTTTGGCCGACTTGCTAAACAGTTTCATTCTTTTTTCAACAACTCATTTCAAAATTTCTTATTTAACTCCCCTTTTTAACTTCTAGATGCTTTTCGTATCCTTAATTCTTTCCGATTCTATTTTCTCGCTGATTCTTGGAAAAATAGGGGTTTTTTTTCCGGCGCTCTCTTTGGGTAATCTCGGGGGGTGTCTTTAAAACCCTTGTTGAAATTTTCCATTTTCTTTAAAAAACCTAAAATTTCTTATACTAATTTTGCTCCCTCTTCCTTAAAGGGCCACCTTTCTAATTCCTTAATTTCTTTCGACGGGTGTTCTCTCGTCTTTCTCCTGTTGACCAATATTTAAAAAACATTTTCAATTCTTGGCCTTAATTTAAACAAAAAATTATAATGTTTTGGATATATCCTCACACCATAACGGTTGCTAGGGTCGCCCAAGAAAGTGGAGAGGTTTGTTTAGAACTTGCGAGACTTTTTTTTCTTTCTACAGTTACTCGAAGGTTATAACATGAGGTGGCCTTCATAAGCCCTTGGTATGGAGTACTTTTTTTGTCTCATTTTATCTTGGGGGGCTTCTTGGTTTCACCTGGCTTTTGGATTGGGGGTTTTTCCGTTTCAAAGGAAAAAAGGGGGTGCTTATAAACTTTTCATGTTTCTTTTTTCACCAACCTTCACTTGGGGGGGATCCCCTCATATAGTTCTTATATGCCGGGGCGGGATTTGTTGGTTTGCTTTTTATTTCTTTTCCTTTTCTATATAGGGTTACCCGCAGGGCAAGTTGCCGAGGGAGATTGCCCACTTTCCGTGTAACACCCACCCTTTTACGACGGCCCCGCGTGACTAAGGTGGTTAAACTTGTGTTCTTTTTTGGCGCTGAGTTATTTTGTGTGGGGATAATTGGGCTAAACTCCCAGGGGCTAGGTTTCGCTGCGGTGTTCGCTTTTCCTGCTCCCACCTTTCTGTTTCTGGTTGGAATCCTCTTTCATTCTTTTTTCCTGTGTTTTTTTTCCTGTGGAATTTTTAATTCTCCCTCCACTTTAAAAAAGGCCTGGGCGGTCTGTGCTATCTTTGCGTAATCGTTTTAAGTTTGGGTAAACTTTTTGGTGGCCGTTGCAACACCCTTCCCCCTTGAATAGGGGGGGGCCCCTTTGCCCGTGGGAGTAGGTTTGGTTACCAAATTTGGTAAATATAATATATAATATATTATTATATATTATATATAATATATATATTAATATAATATATTATTATATTATAATATTATAATATATAATTATATATAATTATCTATATAATAAATTTTATATATATTAATAATTAAATAATATATATTATATTATATATTATATATATATTTTGTTAAATATACTATATTATATATATATATTATTATAATATAACTTATATTATATTATATATTATATTATATTATATATATTATATTTTATATGTGTAGTATTTATATTGGATTTAAAAAAGTTATCGGGTGTTATTTTCGGTATCGGGCCAAAAAATTTTCCTTAATCGGGTATTCTGTTATTAAATTGTTGAAGAGTAAAAACTGTTTGTATTCCCGGGTATCGTATTCGGCAAACTAAATTTTGGTATCGTTTATAAAAACACTTAATTTATAATATACTATATATTATTATTTATTATATATATATATTATAATATTATTATAATATAACTATTATATATAATTAATAATTATATATATTAATAATATATATATAATTTTATTTATGGAGTTATCTTTAGTTATTTTCATATTAAAAATTATATATATAATTATTATTAATATATTATTATATATTTATATTATATATAATATATTAGATTATATAAAATTCTTAAACTATGATCGTTTAGTAAACAAACAAATCTGAGGTATTTAAATTTTATATATATATATTAGAAAAAATATAATAATATATATATTTTATAATATAATTACTAATTATATCTTATTATATATATTAAATCACTTATAATTATTATATTAATTTATAATATTAATCTATATTAGTCTAGTAATATATATTATATATATATATTATATATATTATTATAATATATATTTCTTTTTCTTTCTTTCTTTACTAAACTTTTTTTTTCAAGGAAATTGGGGAGGAGTAAGGTAAGATATCACAAAGGCCATTTTTCGGGAAAAAAGAAAAAAAGCATTAGGAGGAAGTATTAGGGAACAAATGTCGAAAAGGAAAAGGGCCCAGGGGCCTTTTAACCCGCCCCCCTCTTTGTTTTATACCATTTAATTAGTGAAAGAAAAAGGGGGCTAACAACAGAAAATCCAACACCTGAAAATGGAAACATGCGACGGACTGCCTTCCTTACTTATTTTGTTTTTAAAATCCGTCCAAAGTAAGGGGTTCAGCCTTGGCCCCAAGGAGTGGGGGGCCTCATTTATTCAACCATTTTAATTTACTATTTACAAAAATAATAATTGCAGGACATAACTAAGTTTTTTATCTGGTAATAATCACTTTTAAACCAAAAAATTTCATTAGTATATGCGTATCGATTTACGACAATAATGTCAATGCAAACTCATTTTTCTTTCCTTCGGTTCTTTTTCCCCCAGTTATCCCAAAAAACACACTATTTCCCTATTACATAGCTACCCTTAGAACGAAATCCCAACTAGATTATTCATTTTCCTTTTCCACATGTACACCTCCCAGGTCTCAAACATTTTATTTCATTTTATTTATTTCTTTTCATTACCCCCTTTCGTCACACCACACAAAACTCTCTAATACGTTTAAGTTTTTATTCCTCATTTTTATTTTAAATGTATTCATCACCAACTTAAGGGGGCATTTGCCCTAGAATTTCGTTTTCCATCTGAAAAAACACATTGGACCTTTAAGAATCTATTACTTTTTACTTCTTATTACACACCATACCTTCACTTCCATACAATCACCCGAAAATTCGATAACAAAACTTGCAAACTACTGTTAAAGGAACTTTTTTTTTTTCTAGGGCGCCATTCAAGATTTTTCAAGTCCCCTTTACATTCCCACCAAAACGGGAATTTTTAATATGCACAGGGGGGCCCTTTTTCTTGCCATTTTCACAAAAAAAACTTATAAAGAGTTGGAAGGAGATTCAGAAGTCGAAATAACTCCATAAAGCAACAAAAATACCCTTTAAATTTTAAAAACTCAGGGGAACATTGGCGTCGAAGTTGTCCCACCCCATCTACATTTAAACTTTAACCCAACTGAGGGGGGGTGACTGGTTCCCCTCTTATTCCACAAAACCATAAAACCTTCAAATGCTGAGGTGACGTATACTTTTCTAAACTTCTCCAATTTAACATTTTACCTGCCAAAAATCTCTTCTACCCATTTCCTTTCAAAACTTTCTTTTCAGGGGGAAGTTCCGCGCAACACAGAACCAAATTCAATTCCCGCAATTAATAATAGGTGATGCGACCGGCTTATTTTGAAATTTTTTTTTTTTTAAATTTCTTCCATTTTAAACTATTAAAAAAAACACCATTTTTCCATTTCGTTTTGTTTTAAACTAAATCGGTTTTCATTAAACCCATTTCCATATACAAAAAACTTTGAATTAAAACCAAAGGAGGAATTTAACACAAACTTTGTTCTACTTTCCCGCTTCTTTTATTTCCTAAAAACCCAAATTCAAAACCATATGGGGACACCAATTTTATTCTACACAAAGGCTTTTACTCCCAACTTAATCGTTGGTAAACATTTATCTTTTTAAATTCCATTCAGGGAAAGGGGGCTTTTAACCACCAACAACAACCAATATAATCCACTTGAAAATAACAATGCCATAAGCTTTTCCCCCTATTTTTTAGAAAACCTCATCAGTTTTTAACGCCCTTGCCTGTTTAAAAAAATTTCTGAAGAAGAATCGCAATGCAAAATTATTGTTTTGATAATTCTTCAATGGTGAAATTGGGTTTATTGTTCATGTAAAAAGATTTTGATTCCACAAACCCATTCCTTTCTTATCAACTTTTTTTCCTTAACCCGCAAACGGCACCTTGTTTCTTTTCCACCATCAAGGGTCCCCCCTCAGTTCCACTCGAAACCGGCAACTTTCTTTCGACCCAAAAAAATAACCAGGCATTTTACCTCCCTTACAAACCAACTTCAATTAAACTTTATCCCTATTTAAATTTTTCTTTACAGTTTTCCCTTTTCTCCTTACCCCTTATATCAAGGGGTAACCCAATTAACCGCTTTTTCTTCTCCAAAATTCCCTTGGGAATATTTTAGATCATCCTTCGATTTTTAAACCAGATGGACATTTTGTGGAAAACCCAAAAACTATCAAAGAAGTGAAGATGGAAGATTTGCAAGATGATCTTTGGATCATTCTTCAGATCATTCTTCGACTTCAGTTGAATTCCAATCGAATACCTTGCATGATTTACCTTTCATGTTAAACTTATTTCCATACCTATTTTAAACCTCGCTATGTATAAAAGCACGTTTGTCAGTACCTAATTAGTTAAACCCATTTCCTTCTGCACATCAAAAACCACCCAACATCTTCTGTTCTCAAGAATCACCTTTTTTCATTTTTCATTTTATGCTAAGAACTGTTTGCATGGTCCTGACTCTCTCATTCTTAAAATAGTCCGTCTCCAGAACTCTTTAATTTCAGTTACAAAAAAATCATGAAAACTCATATATTGATTTTTCAAGGCAGATTTCCCTTATGTTCTCATTTTTTTTAAACCTTTCGGGGCGCTTTCCTTTACCAGAAAGGAGTTTCCTATTTTCCTTGTATGTCTTTATTCATTCCTCCTTCCCAAAACTGTTCAATTTTTAACCTCTTGTTTTTTCTCTTACGTATTTTGCCACCGTTTTAGTATTTTTTCTTTGTTTTTTTTTGGGTTTTTATAACAAAAATTCCAATAAAATCACTTATATAACGTTGGTTTTATTTTGGGCTTTTAGGTACATTTTTCAAAACTTTAACGCGGCTTCTTTTTTTACCCTTTTAAACTCGCTTTCAGTCAACTCTTTGTTTTTTTGCTGTTGTTATTTTTTACACGTGTCAAAATCTGTACTTTTCTTTAACTTAAGCACAAATGAAACTTCCACACTTGTATTTCAAATTTCCAATTTCAAAATTGGCTTTTTCCTTTCTTTTTTTTTATTTTCAAGGATTAGTTTTTAATTGATCTACAAAACATTGTCATTTTTCAAATTTTCCTCGAGTTTTAAACTTAAGTTGCCGGTAGGGCGCTCTACATGTCTCTATTTTTTCTATTATTGTCTTGTTCACTTTAACTTCTTAACTCTCTTTAAATTTTACACTACTTTTGCTTTTCGTATTTACCTTTCTTTTTTTCATCAAGCTGCCATGCGAACTTAAACTTAAATTTTTTACATAAGAGGTACATAATTTAGAACTAGATTACTCATTTCCCAATTCTTATAAAAACCCCCTCCATGATTTAAGAATGGTAAAAAAAAAATTTACTTCCTAAAACCAAATTTTTCCCTATCTCTCTCCAACGACCCAAATCAAATATTTTCCATACTTTATTTTCGGATTTACCATCTAACATACAACCAATGCTTCTGGTATACATTATGGATTTACTCTTGTGCAAAGTAAAAAGAAAAGTATTACTTTTAACTTCCATGAAGTCTCTCTTTCAGCAGAGTATAAGATATAATTAAACCTTTTTACTTTACCCATTTTCATTTTCTCTCCGGCCACCTCCAATAAACCACCTTTGTATATTACCATCCCTTTTGTTTTATTCCAAACCCTATTTCCAAAACGCCATTCAGGGTCCCCCATACCTAAACTATTTCAAATCTGGAAAGTTGGTTCCTTGTTAACTTTCCAACTTCCCCTTGCCCAGTAGCCATCATTTTTTTTTCAATTATTCCCAAAAAATCGTTACTTGTCTCTTTCAACGTTCCCTTCAGATTTGGGACCATAACGTCACAAAATATCCAACGGGCCTTACCTGAAACCCTCAAAAACTTAAAATTTTGATAACCATTTTAGGAATTTTTTAGGGATACTCTATACCACCCTAATCCCACAAAGTTTCTACAATATGGCTTTTGTTACTACAGGTGCACTTTCATTTTTTCAAAAATTGTTTCTAAAACTTTATCTCTTTTTTTTCGTTTTTTTTTTTTTTCAATTTTCAATGTTTTTTCCCACACTCAGGCTATAAAGATAAATTCACCCCCCACCCCCCAAACACCACCTACTCATCTACACCGTTTTTCCTTTCATCTTTGTTCAGGTCTACAGGCGGCAATCCCAAATATTTGGCTTTATTGTTGTAAACATCTACACTACTAACCCTCTTCTTTCCTCTTCTTCCTTTCAACAATTTTTATTTCTCTGACCAATTCTCCATTGTTTACCCATACGATTCATTTACAAAATTTTCGCCGAAAATTTAGGAAGGTGCGTTTACGGGCGATTTCATGACCATCTTCCGAAAGTTGGCATGGCATTTTCAGGCATTTCTTAGCAAAGTTATTTATATATTAATAATTATATTTATATATTATATTTATATTAAATAAATTATATTTATATTTAGTAATATTATATTATACGTATATATTTAATTATTATTATTTATAAATTGTTTTAATTACCCCCTAATGTATTTTTTTTTCACCAATTTTTGCTGGGGATTACGGGATCCTTTGGGGGACCCTAGCATTGGTGTGAGCGTTTTGCATGGTGTTTTTGAAACCATACTTACGTCTACGACGAAAAACGAAAGAGAAATTAACCTGGTAAGTAATTACTTTTTTTACTGGTCTCCAAAAAGGTAGCATTATTTACGTTCCTCTCCCCCGGGCTTCGCACTTTCGAAACGTTAGGAGGCCAATAACAGTGTTGGTTTTTTAACCGCCCTTGGTCCATGTGGGGGACTTAAATGTAATTTACCCATAAAAACCGGGGTTATTATTTTGGTTAAAATGGAAATTGGCACATATTTTTTTTTAAACTTTTTGGCAATCCAAATTTGTACATTGTTAAAATAATTACCCCTGATTGTATTATTCACCAATTGCTAGGATACGAAATCCTGGACCCCCTAGCAGGATGGAAGCGTGCATGTGTTTGGAAACACTACATTTTCCGTGAACGAGGGGACAAAAAGAGGAAAAACCGGAGGGGAATACTTTAGCTTTAAATGTTTTCCAGAAGAAGGCATTACTACGTTTTTCTTTCCCAGCCTCGGCACTCGAGACGTATAGGGGCAATAAAACAGTGGGTGGGTATTCCGGGGCGCATTGGGTTGGGGGGAATAATTTATATTATCAATAACGGGGGTTATATGGTATTAAATTGAAATTTGCCAAAATTAATTTTTAAACCCTTGCATTTTTCAAATGTTAAATTGGGGGGCCCTTACGTTTCCGAGTTGAAGTTTTTGTGTGCCTGTAATAATTTTTTTTGCCTTTTCTTGGGACAGTAGGAAAGGTATTTTTATCGGTTTTCTCTTTTGTCTTTTCGTCGTATAAAAGCGGATTAGTGTTTTCAATAAGCCAACGTTGCCGGCTTTAATTTCTGTTTTAAGGGAGAGGGGAACATATGCGTAAGGTTTCTTTCTCGGCAAATTCAGGTGAAAAAAAATATATTATTAGAGTGATCATCAGTTACAAAATTGAATTTGCTTGGAATAACAAAATACTTTGCCTCAATTTCAAATCATGAAATGTTCAAATAAGTTATTATATTTTGTAGAATAGGGTATAGTAGTATTATTATATTATTATGTAATTATCTTTTTTTGTATATATATTTTATAGTAGTATTTTTAGTTATATAGTCAGGGGGGCGTATTTCAAAAAACAAACATTAACGGCTCCTAAAGATTTTTATATTAAACATTAAAAAACATTTTTTAAAATATTCCATTAATATTTAACAATTATGCTTTTGAAAATCAGAATGACAAGAGATTAAACTTAATTAGTATTATATTAGCTACTATTACTTATTGAATATAATATATATTACTTGTAATAAAGGAAAATATAGTAATATATATTAATATTTAATTTTGTAATAATTATTAGGTATTATATATAATATATATGGTGTGTTTATATATTTATATACATATATAATTTTTATAGTTATAGTATTAGTATATTATATAATTTGTATGTAAATTATAACACTTATAGTTATTATAAAAGTGTTGACTATTTGACAGCAAATTATCGACTGAAACTATTGATTTTGGGCATATATTTGACAAACACCAAACGATTTTTTGTTTGTCCCCCTTTTCCCCCCGGAAAAAAAAAATATTGGATTACCGCCAACTTGTTAGGTGATTGTATGTTATGTATAATGAAATAGACTCTGTTGTGTTATTGGATAAATCATTTTTTTGCATTTTGTGTGAATTTTCTTTGTACTTAAAGAAACGGTTTAGGAGGGTAAGTGATGATGATTTTTTTGGAGTGGGTTAAATTTGGGTTATTATAAGGTTTCATTAGGTATCCTAATCCTTTGTCTTTTCCCCACCAGAGTTGATGGAAAAATAAATAAAAATATTTTGCTTTCAGTAAAACAATCTTTTATATTTATTATAAGAAAATATTAAAATATGGGGGAACCATCTGGGACATTAAGAGGCTCACAAAAATAATAATATAAAAAATTTTGGGAAGGAATAATTTATCATTTTCCAACTTTTTTCGGAATTTTTTTTTTTCTTTACGTCTGTTTTTTTTTTTTTAAAAATCATTTTTCAAAACCAATTATTTAAAGAGTTTCATTTTAAAAATTAAGTTATATTGCCTGTTATGAGAAGACAAGGGGCCAGGGCAAAAACGTAGGGTTCAACGGAATTTTTAAATAATGCTCCCTTTTTTGTCCCCGTTTTTTCACCACATTTTGGTGGTGAATATTTCAAATAGTTTTTACTGGGCTTCGAAGGGTGTGAAAGAGAAATTATTTGGGCAAAAGGGAATTTAAGAAGAAGAGAATGGTTTACTTTGTGATTTTTGGAAATTTAAACTTTCCAATTTATCCACCAGTATTTTGCAGGAGGTTTAGATGCTTTATAGTATATTATATAATATTATTATAATTAATTAATATGTATAGGATATAATTATTATATATTAGTTATTATATTATATTATATAAGTTTTATAAGTATAATATTATATATATATTATATATTATAAGTTATATATATATTATTATATATATTATTTATAATAGTTTATATTATATATATATATATTATCCTTTACTTGAAAATAAAAGGGAATACAAAATAATATTCATTTAATTAACAAATCTGACCATACTATTTAAAGATGTTGTATTGTTAATTTATTAAAAAAACATTTTTGTCTTCTTTTTTGCATTCTTCTTATCTTCAAATAAGGATTGATGACTTTTTGTCTTATATTATTGGGGGTAGTGTAAACCTTTTAATCAACGAAAAAAAAACTCATTTAAAAAACATGTTTCGGGAAAATTGAGGGGAAAGTATGTTTGTGTTGAGCCTTTTTTAGAGTGTGTATAAGAGAAATACCTTTTTATGGTGGTTACGGGCTGTGTGGTGGTTATAGAGATTAGTATCATTTTCTTTTACCAGGCAACATTCTGGTTTTCAACTTGGTACGAAAAAAATAATTTACCAAAACACTATTTTCGAGTTTGTAATAGGATATGGCTGAAATTTGTATTTACTCAGGTTATGTATTTGATAAGTATGAGGGATTTGCAATGTGAGTTAATAACAAATCATTTGATATACTGATGTGAGTTTGGTTTTTTAGAGAATTTAATTTTTGTTAAATACAAGAAAAAAGTGAATAAATTGATAGAAAATTGAATATGTTATTTTTTTTTTTTATTTATTTTTATTTATGCATTTTGATTTATTATGTTTTGAACATTTGGGGCGCGTTTCATTCTCAGTTATTCTTTCCATTATATAAAGAGTGAAAGATCTTCGGGTTGAATAGGGTGGGTAAAGAGGAAGTTGTCTATTAATAAGAAAAGGGAAGAGTTTTTCATATTAATAGAAAAGGAGGAATGGATAAGTGTAGCTAAGTGGAAGTTATAGAGGAGCATAAATAATGAGAAAAAAATAAAAATTCGGTTTTTTTTTTGCAAAACAAATTAAGCACTAATTAGAACAATAATACCATTTTTTTTAACATTATTTCATTTACTATTTAAATGACTCATGTATTCTTATAATCAAATTACTTTTAAAGTAGGTTATTGTAGACGTAGTAGTTTATGGAATGTAATTGCAGGTATATTTATAATGGAAGGGAAATGAAAGGCGAAAAAGGATATTATAAAGATGGAATATATTTATAATTAATTAAACTTATAATTCTGGTATTCGTATAGTTGATTATACAGATATTTATTACATAAAAAAGATTTTAGACGGATTTAGTTTGATGCATACAAAACACAACCTACCCCATCTCAGTTATTTAGCTATCTATTAATAAAGCTATTCAAAATTATCCAATGGTTTAGATCTATTTCTCTTTGGAGAAAACATTTTTGTTTAGATATAAACCTTAACTATATTTTCTAACACAGGTATAACCTTTCAGAGTCCGGTCTAGTTTTGTTTTTATCCATTTATGATTATTCCATGATCAAAATTTTCTTTGTAATTTTGTAATAAGGATTGTCGCCTTTATTGTGATTACTATATTTATAAAATAATTAGGCTCACTAATTATTTTTCCCCACTATATATGTTGCCTATAATATAATATTTGGTATAGGTTAAACAGCCCAATATAACATAACAATATTTTATAGCCGTTTGAAATTTTTATTAATACCTGAGCTTGATAACAAATCATACTACCCATGGAATATAACTTTTTATTTTTATTTTTTACTGATTTGTTATATATATATTGATTAATTATAAGTGAGAAAGCCATGGTATTGTATTTACCAATTCGAGAAAATATAAACTCAAAATTTTCAATCTTTTCGCCACTTTGTGAGTGCTAAATAAAGGACTTAATAGTATTCTATTTAAAAGTAGCAATTTTATGTTTCTTCATATATCTATCTCTCAAATACTCAGAGAATCTATTAAATATTATTTACACATTCGCGAATACTATCTATATCGAAATATATTTATTTTTCCCCGTTCCTATTAATAGCACCTTAAATATTATTATATTTAAGGGAACTATTTATATTTCTCAGTTATGTTATTCATTTATATAATATTATTAGACTTAAAAAATCAAAGTATGCCAGTATATCAATGTCCCAATTCTACTAAAAGATAGATTAATTAATTTACACTCTAGTGGAGGCCGGGTAGATTTTAATGAATTATAACCTCAGTGCTTACTAAAAACCAAAATTCAATTGTTCAAGGGCCTTTATATTATAACATCCTCTTAGTGAGTTTTAGAACTCAGTTTAGTTTATATATTATATAACTAATATACCTTATTACTAAGTTAAGGTTATATGGTAAATTAAATTCTGTATTTGATATTATACATAAAACTAATGATAATAAATTAATAATAATACTAATAATATTACATCTTAGTTTTGGGCTGGTATAATTATCTCTTTCTCAGTAGTAGGCCACGTAAATAAAATAATTTAGCTAATAGTGCAATCTAAATAAGTGTAATTATTAATTATTCTCGAAAAATAGGGTGTAAAGTTATGTAACTAATCCTCAGGAGAATGATACTATTACAAAAATTTATATAAATATAATTTATATATAAGAGTCATTCTTACAAAGTTTGTGAATAATTAAAGATAAGGTATTCAGTGAAAGAATATCTCGAAAAAGGTATAACATAATCACTCAACGCCTCTGTATAAAAGGCATAACGTCTCTGTGAAAGTTATATCCTTACTCACCTGTGGGATTTAAACATATTTAATATAATATAATAATTATATATATAGTAATATATTATATATTTAATATAATTATATAATATAATATACTATATATTATATTATAATTATATTTATCAATATTAGAATATATATATATTTATAATATATATATTTTGTGTTAACATATACTTATAAATAAAGTATATTTAAATAATATATATATAATTATATAATCTTTAATAAAAAGGTAAGTAAGAGTTTTATATATTTGAAATTTAATTTTTGAAATGTGTTTAGATTTGTTTTGGTTATTTTCGTGAGGAATATATATATTTTCTCAATTATTGGATTGATTTACTAAAACTTATATTTTGGTGAAACATTCACAAAAACGTTTATTTTTAAATAAAAATAATAAACAGTATATGTATAACATGAAGATCAGTATATAAAGATTAGAAAAAGAGAAATAAATATAATTCAAATAAGAACGTTTAGGTACCAATTAATTTAATTTTAAAAATATTTTAATTTACAATTTTATTTAGAAATATTATTATTTCATTTTAATTTATAAGTATATATAGATATTTATTATTAATTTAATATATTATATTTTATATATTATATTATTTATAGTATATTATAATATATATATAATATAATATTATATATTTAATTATATATATATTTAATTTAATTACTATATTATATATATTATATATATATATAATATATATATTATATTATTATAATATTATATTTTATATTAAAAGATATATAACATTATATATTACTCATATATAATAATTCATTAAAATTATAATATATAATCGAATAAAATACTAATTATGAAAGTTTATACTTTATTATGAATATAATAAAAAATAATTGGTCTTTATAATAATAATATATAAAAAACTTATTGTATAGATAGTATACCAAATTAATTTATGACTTCGGAATATAGATGTATTATATATAAATGAACCTTTCTCATATTTTTTCACACTGATTATATATAATAATGATTATCAAAAATATTAAAATATTAGTTAACTTGAGTAATAAGATAAACTTAAAATTTTTTAGCTGAAAGATTAGAAATATGGATAGAATATTGAGTTATTTATAAATCTAATTATTCCTTAAATTCGCTTAATTCTAAAATGTTATCAATATGCAATTAAAAATTCATATTCCTTTCAACTTTATATATATTATAAATAATATATTAATAATATGATATTATTAGAACTAACATATTAAAAATTGTAAATATATATTCTATGTGGTTTCTTTTTAGATGTAGATAGATATTCTTCTGATTAACTAAAATATTTTAATTTTTTTTTCCTCTTTTTTGTTGTGGGTCTGAAAGTCTTTAGATATTATTTCATAAAGAAAGTCGTATACAACAAAAAATATAAACATAACAAATAAAATGCACAACAAAGTTTAAATAAAATAACATGAGAAGCCAAACCAATTATAAGTACATCAAAAAATTTAGAAAATATTTAAAAATTCAATTTTCTTTCTGATACAAAATATAATTATTATTGATATCTTTGAATAATGGAATGGAAATTTGAATATATTTACCCGCTTTGCTTACTTTTAATATTTTACAATTTTTTTTATGTTATCCTTAAAAAATATAATAAATATAATTATATTTAAATTTAATTTAATATTATAATTTTAATATATAAATAATAATTTAAGAATATATAAATAAATATTAAATAATTAAATTTTAATAATAATAATTTTAAATAAATAATAAATTAATTTAATCATAATGGAACAAATTCCGTCAAAGTACTTTCATTATATTTATTTAATATACTAATAATATTTTATTATTATTATATAAGTTTATATAAGAGTATTAAGGTTATAGTAGCAATATCGCCTTTAATAAATGACTGAACTTTTTATAAAGAATGAGTTTTAAATTAAAGTTAGAGTAAGTTATAGAACGAGTATTATATAGTTAAGTTAGTTTTAGTTTTTTTATTTTCAATTTATAACTTATCTGATATATATAATATAGTATAGGTATTAATTTATTTATTATTTTAATTTTATTTATTATTTATATATTATTATATTATATTATATATTTAATTATATTAATTATTTTTATTATATATTTATATTGGGCCAATTCCAATGAAGGTGTGTGGCATTCTAAAATAGAGATTTACCTTCAATATTCGTTTTTTAAGCTCTTCTTCATTAAGAAACATTGAATTATTTTATATTATTAATTATATTATATTATATATTTATTTATATTTTATTATTTTATTATATTATTTATTTTAAGTTCAGGGAAACCTTTTAGAACTTATAAATTCCCTCGTCGATAATCATTCGATAAGATTTATCTTCTATTTCCATTTCAAAAAAATTTATCCCATGTTAGGTAAAGAATAGTTTATTAATTATAATGTTGTTTTAGATTATCACAGTAAAATAAGTTTTAATGAAGGAATAGAAGCCAGGGAAATTAAATAACTGTTTTTGGATTTGTCTTGTTTTTATTATTTTCTGTAAAAAACGTGTGTAATAGCTATAATATAAATAGGGAACATAAACAAATCCCCTGTAAAGCGAATACCAGTTACTCGGGGGACGTTTGAGGTTTATTTGAAAGAAGTTAGTAGGGCAAATATTTCTCTACTTCTATTATCTATGTGTATATATATGTTATTTTTTTTTTTAAATATGTATTAGACTTAAAAAAATAATTTTTATGTTAGCGGAAGATGCGTATTATATGCTAGAGGGGAAAGGAAATTGTTACAGATCATATTCTTAACTGCCTACTGTGTTATGTTATCACTTACAGTTTAAAATATACGGAGGTGAAAGACTAGAACAATTATTTTACCTCTCAATCTAACTCTCAAAGACTTACCAAGAATTAACTTAAAGATGTCTTGTACTGAAACGATGAAAGAGAACGAGAAACCTCTTCATTATCGTATATAAGAGCGAAAAAAAGATACAATCGAATTTTATGTGACTTCATTCTCTTATTGTGGAATAGTTTTGGAGATGATTTGGTCTAGGAATACAAACAAAAATATATTATTTCACACTCTCCCAATGCACAAAATACACTCCCATTCTTACTCATTGATTTTTGGTGCATACTTGATGGGCCTAGGCTAATATACCTCTTCTTTTCTGAACGTCGCATCCTCCTTGGATTTACTTCTCTTAGTAAGCTCCACGATGCGTCGATATGTCCCAGGCTACAGCGTAACAAGCTCACTTTATTGAATATCCGCAAATGGACTCCGAAACAAACCGAATTTTAATCTTTTTCAACAAAAATACCAATTTTCGAAAAACCTTCCGGCTATTTTTCAAATTACTTTTTGTGCGTATTTGAGAGTTGTGAACAACTTTGATTATCTCTATCTAGTATGTAACATACCATGCGTATTTACTAATCACAATGTTAATATATCCACCATACATCATTCAATCTCTAAACACTTCTTTAAGCCTTAAGCGAAATCCTACTTGATGACCTTAAAAAAAATGCTCTCAATCAAAAAATTTTAAACATAACTGAAACCTTAATAACATTTTGCTTTACACTACATAGTTTGTATACATATCTGTATTACTGAAACACATTTAATAATCTCGGTAGAAAATACAGGAATAATAATATTCTTATTCATAAATTAGTATCCTAATTCAGTAGGTTCAGATTAATTTCAAATAATAATTAATAATAATTAATAAATTAATAATAAATAATAATTCTAGAATCTAATTTATACTTATAACTATGAAGAATCTTTTAGTAATGAATTTTAAATTACTTTTTTATTTTATAAGTATAGAAAGAAATGGGTATCATTTTCTAGGCTGTGTTGGAATTTTTTATCACCATTATTTTTACAATTTTTAATGTTTACGATCAGTTATTAATAATTACTATAACTTATTATATTAATATAAATACTTAATTTAGTTAAATCATATACTTCATTAATAAATAACCTCTTAGCTTCTTAATCATATAAGTAACTTATTACTCCTTTACATACCACCTCTCAAGGATTTATATTGCACCTTTTTAGGCTTAACATTTCACTGAACAATAAGATTTATCTTACTTTTTTATTTATATATATTATCACTATCCTAGAATCCTACCCTTCCTTTTCATCTCAACTTAAATTAATATACTAAAGACGGCTATGAATAGGTCAAATAAACTCTGTCCCGATCACTCTTTACTGTTAAGTTACCCACTCATAGTTCGCTAGTACACAGACTTTCTCACGCAGCCCGAGGACCTTAGCCCCGCGTGCAATAGCCACGATTACGCATAACTTATTATAGCGTATTTTTAGCTGGATAGTTTACTTTCAAAACTCTTCCCCGTGATTCACAACCTTTAAGCCCTATAGACCTCAACGTGCGGATTTCACTCAAAATAATGCTCTCTCTTCAAGCTCTTCTCTGAGATTAGCACCAACAAAACAACTTTTATTTTAAAAATACGTATTTGAATAAAATTATAGTATAGACGTATTATTACCCATTCGAAAATGTATTCATATTCTTGTCCGTGTCATTTCTAACTAACTAACTTTATGCCATTTTTCATTACTTTCTTCGTATTTTTTTCCTTTCATTCGCTTTTTAAAACTAATTTATAAAGGAACAATATTATAAAGACTTGTTTTTTTAATAATTAATCTATCCTAAAAAACACACAATCAATCTCTATTTACACAAACCCTCTCTATAATAAAAGGTCTTAGGTATTTAGCACCAATAAATAATAATCATACATATTCACACTTGTCCACAATATTCTGAACTGTCTCTATTTATTAAGATTATGAAACCAATCACTATCGAGACTTCCTATTTTTACATTCTTACTTGCACATATATCAAGAGCTCTGCCTATATTTATTATATTATTATCATATTATATAAAATAATTAAAATTTAGGTTTTTAATTAATTCTTTAATTTAATTTCTGTTTTTTTTTTAAAAACTTTGAAATAATAGAATATATTATTAGTATATATAACATATTATATTATAAAAAAATTACAACTTACCTCTGCTTCATTTTCAGGGCTCTGAAACAGAAGGTCATCCACCTCCATTTTTAAAAGACAATCAAATTATATGCAATTGTTCAATATTTTAACTGTTTAGAGAGATATATTTCATTGAGTTCTTAAGAGATAATCAATTAAGGAATTTTTTTTTAATACTACTGATAATATAAATAGACTAACTACATACCTGAATGCAGTATACTAGGTAATTTTAAGTAAATTTAAATAAATATACTGTTATTTATAAGTAAACTAAGATTATGTTTAAATTATAGTTAGCAATCATAATTAGCCTAATTCTAAGGTGACAATATTGCTATCCAGAACTTTCACTGGACATCTTTGCTGCCTATCTTATTTATAAAGGATATAATTAGTCTGTATTTGGATCAAATTTAAAGATATAATATGATTTAAGTCAGCAGTTCTCAACTTGTGATCCATGGACCTTAGGGGATCTGCAAAAGCTTCAAAGGGGGTCCATGAAGGCTTGAAGAAATAAGAAATGCTATGATCCTTTGCAGTTCAAATAGAAAAAGAATGAATGCAAGAAAGCATGAAAGAAAAGGAAATGTTAAATAAATTTCCCTTGCTTGTTTGTACAAAAACTAACATTTCTAAGGGGTTTCAGATAATTTTTGTATTAAAAGGTTAATTTCATTTTTCTTGATAAAATTTTAATTTTTTTTACAATAATTACATGTATATGTTCCATTCCCTTTGATGCACTTTTGGGTTTTAAATCTCAAGTTAAATCTTGGTGGTTGGCAGGAAAAAATTTAAAAGGGGGGTTGGGGGTCTCTTGAGTTGGAATATTTAAAAGCATTCATGGAATCAAAAAAATATTTAAAAGGGGGGGGGGTCATTGTTAAAGCAAATCTTAAAAACTGCTGGTTTAGGCAATATAGTAGTTAGTATCAATATCAAGACTAAAATATTTATCCCTTGTCTCTGACAGGAATTTTCAACAATGTTGCTCTTAAGATTTAAATTAGGTCAACTTAGGAAGGTTGGTATTGAAATTGATACTTAACATGCAGTAAAAACATACAAACTTTTTATTCATTTAGTTTTCTTGGGCAAAATAATTTAACAATGTTATTTAGAAATTAAGTATTCAGTTACACAGGATAGGAATAAGTTTATAGATTATTATCCTGGTTATCATCTATTTTGAAAATACTTTGAATCACTAATCATTATATTTACTTGGTTGTAATGCATTTGAGATCAATTATATATAATATATTCAATGTTTTTTAATATATTACCCGAAAATATTGGTTTAGTTTTATATATTCTTAAGTAATTTTCATTTACAATTTTAAATTTTATTATGAAAATAGATGAACACTGAACACCGCACCTTTCCACAATTTTGTTAATATCTTCATTCAGTAGTTAGATAGTATGAGGCAAGGGTGATTACCTATAATGATATGGATATGTTAGGGCAGGCAAAGACAGTTCAGATTTATAAGCTTAAGTAGATTAGGCACATTTCTTAAATTAGGATGAGTTATAAAATATGTATGCAGGCTAGTGTAAGTTCTAGTTAAGCAGATTAAGCAATTTGGTTAGATTAGGTTGCAATTTTATATACGGTATATATATATATATATATATATATAATTATATATATATTATATATATATATAATATATATTAAATATAGATATATAATATATATATATATATACCGTAAACCGAGGATACTTTGTCAAACAGGGGGCAACTTTGACACTTTCACCCTTATCGCTATTTGTAGTTCTATCTTCTTAAATATAAAAAATAGAGAAAAACGCTTGAATACACATTTGTTCAGCAATGAATAATTAAAGATTCTGTAATGGTTATATAAAGGACAAATGATTATGTAGAATGTTATGGAAAGATTTGATTTTTTTTTGAAAATTTCCATTTTCCACCTTTATATGTTAATCATGTAATATCACAAAACTGAAAAGTTTAAACAAAAACTTTATTTAAGCAAACGTGTTATTTAGAGGGTTAAGAATAATAATCTGGCACAATATGATGGATATTAATTATGGTTATGTTAAACTTGACCTCTGAATATATTGGGGTTACTTTGACATGGGGTTTTTTGATGGTAGTGGGGTAACATTGACACCCCTAAAAAAAGGGGAGTAGGGGATAGCATAATGTGACTTCATAGTCTAAAAGACTATATATAGCATTAAAAGGCTATAAGGACACAAAAGTAGCTAAAAAGTAGCTAAAAAGGCTAGGTTGCCAGGAAAAAGGCTAGGGTAGCCAGAAAAAGGCTAGATCAAAGGAGGCTAAAAGTAGCTAAAAGTAGTTTAAAAGGCTAAGGTTGCCAGATTAATAACGAATTGTAGCTAAATCTGGCATTGCCTCACTTCACCCTACCATACCTACCTTTTGGGGATTATGGTATGGTACAGTACCATATGTTCAAAAATGATTTTTTTTTTTTTTTTTAACTGGAGAAATAATTTATATTTTACTTTTTTTTTTTTTTTTAAATAGAAAAAACATACTGTAGCACTTTAATTTACCAGAACTAACTATAATTATAACTATAATTATAACTATAATTACCTATAATTTATACCTAACAAATCTTGGTGGGTCAACTTTGACATGGGGTGTCAAAATTACCCAAAATGAAGGGGCAACTTTGACACCCCTCTTTTTTGCCCCCTGCCGCTACCCCACACAATCTACAGACCTGAAACTTTCTGTGAGTATTATATACTTTATGACTAGTATTTTGAATACTTAACTTTAGGATTTTGTTAGTAACAAAAATTTTGGCACACACCAATAGGGTGTCAATGTGTCAAAGTTCCCTCGCTTTACGGTATAATAGTAGATTATTTAGATAAATTATATGATATATATATATATATATATATATATATATATTATATATATATATACTATATATTAATATTATATATATATATTATGGATATACAATACAAGAAAAGAGGCTGATACTGATACTTTAATTTTTTTAGGTGCTGATACTGATACTTTAATTAATATAATAAATACACAGTAATAAGATAGAACATTTGTGTACAGCTAGGCAACTCAAGATTGCATTCCCTGTACAACCAATACTACTTAGTCATTTATTTCATATTTGGTTGTGCCCAAGTATATGTATTTTATAATTAAAAAATAGTACTTTAAGAAATAATAAATGCATATATTATTAAACTTTTTTTATGTTATGATTATTCAAAAAAATATTCCATTTCCATTTCCAGTTAAGTATTACAAAGTTTAGCTACTAGCTTTTATGTTTTACATGATTACAAATTTACAATAGATTCTTTACTAGCTTACAATATTAAAGATGAAAAATAATGAACCGTACGCAGACCATCAAATTAACAGGCTCTGAAAAGACAAAATAAAAAAAACGCTATTATTCAAACATGACAATAATAATATACTCCTTTAAGATAAAGATATATATCATTCAATACTCAAATTCAAAAATTCTCAAATTGTGATGAGAAAACATTAAGCTTTCACTAGTATCTGATGAGAGCCTGTTCCTTTTTGGAGGTTTACATTCCCACCTGTACCAAACTTGAATTTTTTCAGTTCGGTCGGAACCAGAATTAGCCGGAATCCCAAAAAAAACAATCAGCAGGAACCGGAAGTTCTAATGAACTTCCTTAACTATAAAGAAACGTAAAAAAAAAAATTATTACTATCAATCTAAATTATATATATAATATATATTTATATATAATAAATATATATATTATATATTATATATAGTATATATATATAGTTAATATATATATATATATATATATAATATTATAAATATTATATATATATATATATATATATAAATATATATATTAATATATATATAATATATTAATTATATAATGTATATAGTATATATAATATAATAATATATATATTAAAAGTGCTAGAAGTTCGCATTATTAAAATTATACTGATCATTTTGAAAAATATATGAATCAAAAAGAAATAATAAGTTTAGTTAGGTAAAGTTATTTTAAGTTGCTTTAGGTACATAGATTTAAATAAATAATTAGACTTGTTTTTTTAATATTATCGTTTGTTCATTTGTGCTTACACTCGATAGAAATGCTACCCAGTTTTAGCACGAATTTGTGTATAAACTATCATGATTTTATATAAAAGATTACTTTTTTACAGGACAATTGGAATCAGCTGTTTTAATGGAGCATGTGGTTTTGGAATAAACAGAAATAAAAATATAGCAATATTTGATCAACCGATTTGGAAGAAATTAGATTTAAAGCTAATTTATTGAATGAAACATTCATCAAACCAAAGGGACCTACCAAACGCTGCATTTTTTTTTTTTTTTTTTTTTTTTTTTTTTTTTTTTTTTTTTTTTTTTTTTTTTACAGACTGGGTCCTTCCTCAAGGAAAGGGGGTGGAAAATAAAATATTGAAAAAAAAAAATAAAACACCCATGAAACAAGTCTAACGCAAAGTTCTCAGGTGAGCGCAGATCTGGGCTTTAAAGAGAGGATGATTAAATATACCATAGTTGGAAAAACAGAACAAGGCAAGGAGTTATACAGAACAGAAGTAGCTCGAAAGAAAGAGGCACCCCAACGAACCAACGAACAAGTCTGGGGTTCAGCATACCGGCAAATCGTGCTAGAGCAGCACCCCTGTGCTACGAGGGCGAGCAAGGGGTGGTGGAATGCGAGAGGGTAACTCCCCCGATGCTACGAGGGCGTATAGTACCTATAGAAAAGGGATAGAGGGCCAACTTTACGTCACAGAGATAGAGGGTCAAGAGAGTTTGAAAGTAGGGGACAGTTTATTTAGTCTCTTAGCTTTAGACTCAACCATATCCAATAGAAGGGTGGAGCCAGAGCCCCCCAAATGTGAGAACAGTACTCCATACAAGGAAGAACAAGGCCCTTATATAACTGGAGTAGCTGTGCAAAGGAAAAAAATTCCTGCAACCTGAACAGAACTTCCATCTTCTTTGAGGCCACCTTAGCAACCATAGAAATATTTGGTTTCCAAGATAATTTGTTGTTTATGTTAAGAACAAGAATGTTTATGTTATTCACAGGAGAGACGTTAGAGCCGTCGAAGGAAAGAGGAAAGGTCAGAGGTGTTTTTGAGAGGGAGATGTAGAGAAGTTGAGTTTTTAATGAGACTCCCCCTTGTTCCTAAGGGTAGAAGACCATAAATCAGTTAGATAGGAAAGTATGTCACCAGTTGACCTCGAACGACGAAAGCCATACTGGTGATCTAAAAGAAGGGAATGAGACACCAGATGATCCAGGAAATGAGAGTTAAGAAAAGTTTACATTTTTTCGTAAGAATGTGCTTAAATTTTCCAAGCACAGAGAATAGCAACCTTACAGAATTAAGGAAATTCCTTACATTTGGTGAGCATTTTTCTCGATTTTGCGCTGTTTGACAAAAACGAACGCAAACTCAAGCATTTCTTATATTTCGTAAGCACAAATGCAAAAACGAAAACTGCTTTAATATTTTTATAGGTGTGAAGCTCTTTTATTAAAAAAAGTTTTCTTTCGAATTTTATCAAATAAGACTTATCATTTTTGTCATTTGTGGTCATGCCGGATAAGAAATGCTCACCCAGTTTTAGGACGAATTTCATGTATAAACGAACGCTTGCTTACAAACATTTGGAATTAGCTGTTGTGATGGACCACGTGGTTTTGAAATAAACAGAAATAAGAAAAATAATAAATGGTTTATATTACAAATAAGATCAACTATTGTAATGGAGTTTATCGATCTTTTCTAAGGATTTAATATAAAATATATATATTTTATTTGAATGAAAATTCATCAAACCAAACGGACCTACCAAGCCCGGTCATGCTTGTTTGTTTGCATTTTTTCGTAAGAACGCGCTAAATTCGCCAAGCACGGAAATAGTTACTTTATAGAATTACGGAAATTTCTTACGTTTGGTGAGCATTTTCTCGATTTTGCGCTAAGTTTGACATAAACGAATGCAAACTCGAGCATTTCTTCGTTTCGTAAAGCAACAAATGCAAAAACGAAAATGACTTTACTTTGAGTTCCATTATTTAATTTTCTTTGATTTGTATATTTTTCCAAAATGATTAGTATAATTTTGTAGTGCGACACACACTAGGCTTTTAATATAATATATATATATAGATATATATATAATATAATATATTATATATATATATATATATAATATTAGATATTATATATAGATATATATATATAATATATATATATATAATATATATATATATATATATCATATATATATATATATATATATCTTATATCTGCTCTCACAAAGACTCTTTATGTGCGTGTCAGCACGCCCACCCTCTTCTTCCACTCCTCTCTCTTCCAAGACCCAATTCTATCGATCAGCTGAATCATAGATGGCATTTGATGTCTTCTCAGCGAATCTTCTACAGAGTCCTTCAATTTCTTCTGTGGTCTTCCCCTTGGTCTGCCTCCTTCCGGTTTCCAGTCCCACCTCCTCCTAGCCACCCTGCCACTTTCCATCTTGTCCCCACCACCTTAGTCTTGCTACATCTACTTTGTTAATAATAGGTATTACTCCTATAGCTTCTCTAATTCTTTCGTTTCTCACTCTGTCCCTCCTGGTCTTTCCGACCATTGCTCTCAATACATTTATTTCAGCAGTCGTGCACTCTGCTCTCCTCTCTTGTTGTTCTTACTCCAACATATATATATATAATATATATATATATATATATATATATATATATATAATATAATATATATATATATATATATATATAAATATATTATATATATATATATATATATATACCGTAAAAACAGGGCAATCGGTCCATTGGGGGCAATTCGGGACCACTGGGCAATTTCAGTCCAGTGCTCAAAAATAGCCATACGATGTGAAAATCGATGTAAAATGAAAATATAACAGTAAAAATAATTGTTTTCTTTTTGAAGTAGATTAATTTTTTATGATTTCTTTCATTTAAGTCTTTAATTTTGTGATTTTTTTTTTTTTTTTTCGCAGCACTATAAAATCGGGTAAAGATTTTAGGCTTATTGCTAAGAATCATACAGGTCAAAATAAATTGTACTACATTATTGGTAACAAGATATAGTACTTAAAAATAGTTTCATAACCTTAATGCAATCGTTTGGAGTCATTCAGGCAAGAGACAAGATATGTTTTTATTTATAAAAATTGTAACATGGAGCAATTCGGTCCATTTTTTAAAATTTGTGTGGGGCAATTCGGTTCACATTGTAGGCCTATTCAGTAAATTAAATTTTTTAATACTCTTTACAAAAAGATGTCCGAAATATAATGTTTTAAAAATAATTTTTACACTTTTACAGCAAGAGTAGGTAGGTAAAGTTTTTCAAACATAGGCCTAATTAACTTGTACAATTTTTTCAGCAAGATGGTTCACAGTTACGCAAAAGTAACAGCAGGATACAAAGGGATACTCTGCTGATGATGTTGCGAGACCCCTCTTAAGCAGTTTTCGTTCTTGCATTGGCGTTCTACGAAACGTAAATAGTGCTTAAAACGCTCGATTGGCATTTCGTTTTGTTCAAACAAGCAATTTGCGTTCGTTTTGTCAAAGCAGCGAAAAATCGTAAAAGAAACGCTCACCAAATGTAAAGAATTTCCTTAATTCTGTGTAATAAAAATTGAAAAAAGAATAGCAAGCTTACAGATTTTTTTACATTACAGTTGTTTTTGTCAAACAGCGCAAATCGTAAAAAAAACGCTCATCAAACGTGAAGAATTTCCTTAATTTCTCTGTAATATAGAATACAAAAGAATTAAAGGAAATTCCTTTACGTTTGAGTGAGCATTTTTCACGACCAAAGTTTGAAAAAATGAACGCAAACTTGAACATTTTATTAGTTTTCAAACCCAATTTCTTAAAATGAATATTGTAATACCATATGTTTAAAAAATAAAACGCCTGAGCTTGCGTTCATTTTTGTCAAACAGCGTTTGCGTCATTTTTGTCAAACATCGCAAAATCGTCAAAAAACCGCTCACCAAACGTAAAGAGCATTTCCTATTAATTCTGTATAAAACAGAATAAAAAAGAATAGCAACTCTCACAGAATAAGGAATTCCTTACGTTAGCGAGCCGTTTTAAAGACTTTTTGCAGTTTTTGACAAAAACGAACGCAAACCTCGAACATTTTATTACGTTTTCGAACCCAATTCTTAAAAATAATAATTGTAATACCATTATAGTTAAAAAATGAAAAGCTGACTATCATAATTACTTAAATAAAACACCTCTGAATGAGGATTGCTTAGGGATGTGAAAATGAATTGACCGAATTTGCCCCGCCCCCAAAATCGTGGGGCATTTCGGTCCACGTTACTTATCGCTTCTAACACTTAATCCGTATATATATATACAAATACAATATACTAATTTTACTCCTAAAGGAAAAATTTTAACATATAAAAAAAAATTTCGAAAAAAAAAAAAAAAACATTTCAATAACCATTAAAATTTTGAGTACCCCCGATTTTGGACCGAATTGCCCCGTCATTACAGGTATATATATATACTATATATATAATATCCATATATAATAAAAAAGTAATTATATATATATTATATTATAATATATATTATATATATATATATATATATATATATATAGTATATAGATTATTTAAAATAACAAATACAAAAAAATACTAATACAAAAATTTTCTTAAAAACTTAACTTTCTGAACTTAGAATATTTTAAATTTAAAATTTTATTTCAGAAAATTTAGAGTCATACTGAGTTCACTATATATTGTTAAAGAAAAAAAAAAAAATTACCGAAAAATAATATTTATTATTAATATATAAATTTAATCGGGAAAATACATCGATAGTATTATCCTTAAAAAAAGCCAAAATAAGTTACGATTTTTTTTTCAGCTTTATTTTTTTTAAATTTTTTATTGAACATATAGCGTTCGGGCGGGTGACGCGGACACTTAGTATAACGTGGACTGCCCTAATATTGTCAAAAGTAAATTTTTTGTTTGTAGAAATTCTTTATATAGTCGGTCATAAGAACACAAAAAAAATAATAATGTAATTCTAATAATAAAGTTTTTATTAAAGTTTGATAACGCCCGAGTCAGCCTGGACCGATGTGGAGGTGAAGCGGGACCACCACATTTGAGGGGTGACTCGGGACCATCTGTTAAATTCGTTCTTTTACGTATAATTTCAATTATATTTAATTTTTACTAATTATAATTATTAGATTCATATTAAAAATTCGTAATAAGTAATAAAAATGTCAATAATGATAAATAAAATACGAAATAAAATAAGGTGGTCTGATTCACCCCTCTCCGCCCAAAAATTTTGACACTTTTTTGAAGCTCTTTTTTTTATTAAAATTTCATTTTTAAAAAAATTTTCACTAATATCACAACTTTTTTATTACATTAATTAAATTATACGTAATAAAAATGTCACAAATAATAATACGTAAAATTAACGAAAAACAATGGTGGTCGCGAGGCACCCCCCATCAATTTTTACGGCGGGTGAACGGACAAGTTAGGCCCCGTTTTTTTTCCACAAATACTGCTTGGATCAAAAAATTACTTTGCCAGTTTAAAGCTAAATACTCGAGTGTATCACACGAAAAAATAATTAAATCGATCCACAAATTTTCCATTTTATAACGAAGTAAAAAAACTCACATTTTTCAAAAGTGAAAGTTTAAAGCAAATTTTGTACCCTAATATCTAACATTTTTTAAAATATAAAAAACTTTAGAATTAAAAATGATCTAAATAAAACTTGTAGTACTACGCGTGGCTATAAAATGAGCGAAAATTTTTTTTTTTTTTATTATTTTTTTATTTTATTTAGAGTGGACCGAATCACCCCTCCTAAAGAGGCGGGCCTGGTCACCCCGCCCGACGCTACATTTAAAATGTGTGTTAATCGCTAAAAAAACTTTAAAGAATTTTTTAACACCATTTTTGTAAATTTAAAGTTTATAGTTTTCATACAAAAGTTGAGTAATATTTTCTCACATTATCAATAAAATTACCAAAAATAATAAAAAAGCTTAAAAAAATGAAAATGATTTAAGTCTTTAGGAAAAGAAGTTACAGCGCCTCTCAAAGTTAAAAGATTTGGCTCATGATCAGCTTCTATATAAAAAAAAAAAAATTGTGGGCCTTGTGCTCATTTTAGGGCCATCCTAGTTCAGGTTATGAGATTTAAGTTTACATAGATTTTCTCTGTGTATACCTAATAAAACCTATCATAACCTGAACTAGAGGGCCTGAAATGAGACCTATCCTGGATAGATCAAAAATTAAGTCTATGGGAGTTTTAGCAACTTTGCAAGGCTTAACTTTTTTTCCTAAAGTGACAATTTTCGTTTTCACTATTCATTATTATTTTTTTAGAGTATGTCCTGTGATTTTCATAAAAATTGGAGGTGACACCCCTCTGCACTACTAATTCCCTTCATTTTAATACACTTGCAGTGTATTGTGTAAAAATTGTGACAGGGCCCTAATCCTATAGAACTACTTAATATTTACTTAAGGGGCAATATGCCTGCAATTTCTAAAATTATTAGAGTAGTCCTGTTAAACATGTGTCAAATTTTTTATACTACAACCTTACGCAATACTATTATAGTCTACCCTACAAGCGAAAATAAATAAATAACATAACATAAAAAAATGCTAAAGGAACTAATTAATTTGAAACTTTAATTATCACTTTAAACTATTAGAAACTAAATTCTGGTTTAATAAATCTGTAATATTACGAACCCTTCCTGCTGCCATGTTTAAAGTTTGCGTAACAGGAAGAAAATAAACATTACCTTGGAGGCACGAACAGCAGCAAACAATTTCAACGCCATCAAAAAATCATAAATAATCTCTTATTAGTTCTTTTACTTTTGACAAATAAAATAAAAATTATTTCTTATTTTTTTATTTTTTTTTTTATATTTTTTTACTTTGCTTTTATTTTTTATTCTTTGAATTATTTTATTTTATTTGTTTATTTTATTTAATTTATTTGTTTTATAATTAATAAAAAATAAAAATATAGTAATAAATTTCAGATGTGTAAACATAAAAAATTCTAACTATTAATGAAGTAAAAATAATCAAAAATCTAATAAAAGCATAAAATTAAAAGTAACATGTTTTTCTCAGAATCAACACGAATGTATTTCGTCTATCGGATATAAATCCTTATCCAAAGTTTGCATCATTCGTCCTTAGAGTGGAACTTGAAACGTATATTAAAATAATCATTTATAAGAAATAAAAACAATAAAATCAGGAACAATAAATCGCCTAAGTTTGTCAAAGACTGCAATATACTAACACAGAGAACATGCAATCCAAGCTCTAAGATAAAACTATTAAAAATAACGCGGATGGCTTAGTGGATAAAGCTCCCGGTCATTGTTACTCAGCGACGCGGAGTCCAATGCTCGAATCCCGCTGATGGAGAGTAAAATCTCCTTTGACTCATTCATTTAAAATGACCAAATAATAATCAAAGGTGGGCACCGTTAATGAGAAAGTTAACGCCGTTAATACTTAATCGTTAACAAAAAAAATAACGGCGTTAATCATTAAATCGTTTATCGGTAAAGAATTAACGGAAGTTAACTTAATCGTTAACGTTAACCGTCTTCAAAATATGTAGGAATAGTAATAATAGTTGTTAATTTTCTTTTATTATGATTGCAGATATCGCAGGTAAAAATAATAGGATATACCAACTTGCAGTTTTAATACAAATATGTATATATTTTTTATAAATTACAACGCTTATTAGGCCTAGTCACATAAGAAGCAAGTTCTAGTAACGAACGAAAGAGTTATGACTCATTGAAACGGATCGCAACAGTCCTATCCTTTTTTTTTTTCTTTCAACGAACCAAATAAGAATTGTAGACATAACAAGCAATAAAGAAAACGTTAAACATTACTAAACGGGAAATACAAACCGTGTAACGAATAAACACAAATTTTGGAAGTCCCATTGAAGAGGAGCGTTAGTGAAATAATTTGGAAAAAAAAATAAAAAGTTTTATATTGTTTATTCGCACAAAAATCCTAAAATTACAAAATTTTAAAATTCAATAAAGAATATTTTTATAATAGCAATCATAGAAATAATTTAAGGTATAACGGTTTAATAAATCGGATTTAATAAACAAAAAAACCAAAAATAATAAAATAAAAATATAAAAAAAAAGGTGGAAAAATTTTACTCAACGTTAATTCTACAAAAATATTAATAAACTCAGTAATAAAAGTAAGTCCATATAATATAATAATACCGATTTACTATTAATAATAATAATATATCTAATAATATATAATAATATCATAATAATATATAATAATAAATAATAGTATCTAATATATTATAATCGAGAGATAAATAAATAATATATAAAACGAATAATAAAATGAGAGAGAGAGACGTATAATAATAAAATAGTAATTACTAATAAACATAAAATAAATATTATATAAATATAATATAAATAATTAAATAATTAATAAATTATAAATAATAATATAATAATAATTCAATAAATAAAATCAATAATAATAATTAATAGAGTTCAATATTTATAAACTAATAATAATAACTAATGAATATAATATATAAATATAATAATAATATAATATGAGATTTAACCAATATAATAATCATAATAATAATATAATAATACATAAATAATAATTTAATTAATAAAAATATAATAAATATAAATAAATTAATAATATATATATAAATAATAAATTAATAATAAATAAATAAAAAATTAATAAATTAAATAATAAATATATATAATATAATATAATAAATTAATAAATAATAAAATAATAAATAATATAATACATAATAATAATAATATAAACAATAATAATAATAATATATAAATATAACTAAATATAAATTAAATATAATAAAATAATAATATAATAATAATTAATAAAATAATAATATAATAATTAAATAATTAACTAAATTAATAATATGATATAATAATAATAATAATATATAATAATAATAATAATAATAATAATAATAATGTGAAGAAGAAGAAGAAATGATCAGCAGTAATTGCATTTAAAAGTTTGAATAATTATATATGTTATATATGAAAACATAAAATGAAAAATTAGAGTAGACGAATTTCTCTTTTATCATTTGAAATTGTAAATAAACAAAAACATTAAAGATTCTTGAGCACAAACTATTAGAAGTAAAACTTTTCAAAACAAACAAAACGTCCTCCCATTTTTCTCTCGAATTTATTTGATAATAATCAAAGATAAATTATGTTGTGATACAATTAGTCGCTATTAGTCTGGACACATCGACACCTTTTGGAAGCGAAACAAATGAACTGCTCAAACGGTCTTATCAGATGAGCTCATAAAATATATGAACAAATTGATCTTAAAACTTAAATTTTAGTGCTCTATAGTTGAGTGGTTTGCGGTGCTAATATTTGTAGAGTTTTTAATTAAACATTATTCGATATATAATATATATAATATATATATATATATATATTATAATATATATAATATTAATTATATATATTATATATATATATATATATATATATATATATATATATTATATATATATATATTTATATATATATATATATATAGTATATAATATATATAATATATAATATAATATTAGTATATATATTATATATATATATATATATATGATATATATATATATATATATAGTATATATATATATATAATATATATATTATATATATATATATAATTATATATATATTTATTATATATATATATATATATATATTATATACTATATATATATGTTATGATATAATATATTATAATATTATATAGTATATATATATATATATATAGATATATATATATATATATATATTAATATACGGGGGGGCGACTCTCGTGTGATAGAGCGATGATAGCGTACCGCACCCTTTCCTTCCCTTCATTAATTAAGTCATAAATTCTGATTAAAACACTTAATTAAACACCCTATATATACAAATAATTGATAATATAGTTGAATGCACACTCTCTCAGCGTCTTCAATAAGGCTCAGAAAGTACGATAGGTTTTATCTAATATAAAAATAACGATAAACATACGCGTTAGTTGTATTATTAGGTTACGTTATTTTTGGAATACGTAATATATTTGTATTAGGCGGTTGTGTGAGGAACAGGGTGAGAGCGAAACATAGTTTCGGCTCGGGTTCGCGCTCTCTAGTGAGTCTCTCTTATCTTCTCTATCCTTATGCTCCACATCTAGCAACCTCAGCATACGTATTAGAAAGCATTTATACTAAAGATGCCGATGAGGTGATACATGACTTTCTGAACAATGAGGGACAAATTATAGCGAGGCACTCACAACGTATATTGCGCGCCTTAGTGTATGCAACTGTAAGATGCGTTGTCAGTCCTCCTCGAGTCTCCACGTGTGAGAGAGCTGGAGAGATTATATACTTATTCTTATTTCAATTATCTATTGTCATGCTACTATATATCGGCTATTATTATATTTTATATCCGTTTAGGTGAGTGCACTATTTATTATTATTCATTTAAAATTATTGACTTAGAAGGATATTGAGTTGAAACCTGCTATCCTCAATTATTTATTGATTAGTATTATATTTTCATTATTATTAGTAAATACAGTTTATTTTATCATATACTTATTATTGTATTACAAGCGTGTGAGTGCTTATTAGTTTAGTCTATAGATGGTGATATGGTATTATATTGATTTAGAGTCTTCGTGACACTTACATGACGCGAGTTTTCGATTGTAAGACCATCATCGGGTATGATGATGTATCTCCTCCCACCTAGTGAGGGGAGAGTGAGTTGAAGTAGAAACATCATGTTAGTCAGCTGAAACCACTGTTAAAAAGTGAAGCTTGGTTTGGGAATATATAATAATAATAATAATAATAATAATAATAATAATAATAATAATAATGATTAGAACATTAGAAATAAAAAAAAAAGACAGTAAGAAGCCCACATGGGCCTATCAAGACTGTCTTAAGTCAAAGCGCACACAGAGCCAAATCAAACCAAAACAACATGCCATGTCAAATCCACAAAGCAGCTAAGAGGGCTGTCAAATCACTTTATACACACAAGTCTAAAAAACATGCTCATGCAAATCCACAAAGCACCCTAGGGCTTGTCAATACCCAATATAATTTACACACAAAGTCTACAACTAAATAAAAAACACTAAAAGCAAGATATCTAAAGTATATACCAAATGCTAACCAAAC
>JABUQX010047310.1:0-15000 GCA_015478945.1 Trachelipus rathkii
ATCAAGGCCCCGCCAGTAACATTCTCACAAGATAATAGCCTTCTCGGTGTAAGACCCTAGAAAGACTTCTTGATTCAACTGAAAGATTTTTCTCAAACCAGAAAAACCCGCCAATTCTTCTGTTTATTGAAACAGTTCATGAAAATTTCAAAGGAGACCACATGGTAAATCATTCTGAAGTCATGTGGACTTGAAGAATTCTTTGGGAAGTATCAGAGAAACTCATAGATCATTGAGACTTCTTTTGGATTTACCTTCTCAAAATGTTGCGTATTTGAATTAGACTAAGATTTTAGAAAGTATGGAAGAGCTCAGAGATCATCGAAGACTTAGAGAGAGAAAAAGTGTTAAAAGTCTTTAATCCAGATTTTATGTTTTTTCGTAGAAATTTTTTGTAAGCTCAGCCAATAAGAAGAAGGAGTCTTGTTCCAAACTAACCATAGAGCCGAACAAGAAAGAAGAAATACAGCTAGAGTATTCTATACAGAAGACAATAGCACTAATAACAGTGAAGTTAGAAAAGAAAGAGCTACATATAACCCTTCCATGAGGAACAGAACCCAGGAATGGAGTAAATAAAAAGAATAACCTTCTAATTTCAGGAAAAAGGACAAGCCCTCTCCAAATATAAGCCTAAAAAGGGAGTAGCTGCCAATCTCTACAGTAGCCAATAAAGTCAATGAACTATTCGCCTAAAATGTGAATCTTTGGGTCACCTGAAACTGTGGTTGGAATACCAATATTGTAAGAGTATGTAGAAAGTTCCAATGCCGGGGTTCGACGTCCCTAATTGCAAAAGATGCCCACTGTGGTGGATCCTATATGAAAATGAAAATAATATGTTTAATTTATCATATTATAACCCCACTGATTTTGATAATGGGGTCAAAACTCGAAGAGTCGAGATTAAAAATGTTCAATACTAGAAGCCATACTCTTACAAGAATGAGTGTAGCTATCAAGGTAAGAGTCCTAAGAAAACGACCTAGAGTTCACAAACAAACACACAAACCCACAAACCACCTAAACAACACAAACAACCAAACCAGAAACCTACCCAACAACCACCGACCAAAACAACCAAAAACAAGAACAAACCGCTGAGTCTCTAATCACAAGCAGAATCAACAAGAATGATTATCTTTGGAAGATGAGAAGAAGAGAACGAGAAAAAAATGATCACACACCAGATCTCTCTACAAGTGAACCAAATTTTTGAGTTAGTTCTGGCAAAAGATTTAAATGAAAGAAATGGTAATAGAACAGATAATTAAAGAAAATACTTCAAGCTTTAAGAAGAGAGGTGTTATAGTAACCTCTAGCTTTCTTTGGTGTAGAAATTAGACCCCCACCAACATTGGGATGTCATTATTTTTTGTCAATATTATTTGACTCAGCAAAAGGTCAGACGAGTTGAAGTTCAAAGCCTACTAGATTTGGGGAGCACAACCTGTTTGATATCGTAGAAGGTCGCTAAAGGAAATTAAAAAGAGAATGGGGATAGAAGTTTGATTCAAAATAGCCTAATTATTATAGTCCAAGGGATTGGAACAAAGATGATCCATCCTATAGGAGAAGTTGATCTGACTCTTTTAAGACTATCACCAACAGTATTACTAGTTTACCCTTTTTGTGTGTAAGACTGAAGCACTGGAAGCTTGGAATGGAAATTTATTAGTAAAGTATTTTAGATAATCTACTATAACAATAGACCTTTCTTCATCGCATTAAAATCTTAAAGAGGATAACGAAATTAAAGTTAAAATCTTTGCCCAGGTTAGGAAAGTTAATTTTCTCAATCGAATCAAGAGGAAAAGATACTAAGAAAAGATATAATATGATTCTAATATACATGACAAACTTAAATTAAACAATTACAGTGATAATTGTAAACCAGTAATTAAGAGAGGCTCTATTGAAAAGCCTACAAAGAAGTTATTACTCAAGGCTCCATTGGAAAAGCCTACACAAGGTATGAAATAATACAGAATAATATTGTTCACCAAGAGAACAAAGAAATTCACAACTTCCTCCGGTAAAGGAGGGAATTTTCATGCAGATGAAGAAATAGAAGTTCAATTGCTATTAATAGAAGAAACAATGGCACCTGCTCATTCTTATGGTTATCTGAAAGTCAGACCTGAGAATAAAGGAGATTTGAATCTGGAAAAGAAGTGTTTAGTAACACCTGCTTTTTCCTTAGGGCCATTTATTTTGCAAACTCTGTGTGCCCAGTAAGAAACTATGAAGTTATATTGAATTATATTAATCTAAGTGACCAGCCTTTTTATTTAAGAAGAAATAAAAACATAGGGAAGTGTCACTCCTCATTTTAGCAATTATTGAAAAAGATTTCTTATAAACTGCTATTGCTCTACTATATACTAGAAGGAAATTGTTTTCTACAATGTATATAAGATAATTTCAGAATTATATATAATGAAAAATTATCAGATTATTATTAAAAGATTTAATAAGAATGACTTAAAACAAAGCTTGAGTAATTACAGAATAATATTGAGTAATTAGAGAGAAGCAGATGTTTCTATATTTTATTACAGAAACTGAAGCATTTATGAATAGAAACTCTATCTTGAGTATTTGTTAATAGAGATTAAAAGTGAACGTTTTATTGCTTACTAGTAAGATGATGGCAGTTTATCCATGAGTGATGTATCACCATTACAGAATTTATGGAAATAGAACTTACACTCCTAGAATGCTCAAAGATCATTTTTTACGAACACAAACGTAAATCGTTCCCCATCATCGCTACTATAATGGAAGACATAGATAGATTATCTTATACTAAGATGCACAGTTTTCAAGAATAAGGATATCATTAAAAGCTTGCTATATATCGCTCTACATACTAGTTTCACCTCTCACTGGTTGAGTAGGCCAAAAAGAACTCTCATAACAAACTCACCAAGTAGTACCTGTATAGATCATATCGTATTTTAAACTCTTTCAGCTCCAGATTGTTATACTACAATATTGAGCCTACTCTCATAGATTGACGTAAGTATTTTTCGTACCCGGAGAGGTAGTACAATTCTTTACTACGCTGTGACTTGATAGATGCTTACCATTCCCTCGAAGTCAAGGAGGAAACACAGAAATTATGGCATTATATAACAAGTGAAAGGTTATTATCGCGCCCAACCAAGATTTATTATTTGGCACCCGCAATGCCCAAGTACCTATATGCTGGACAATGCTATACAGTCGCCGTTGAATCACATTTATTTAGGTACCTATTGCCCAGTGTGTCATCTAGCGGTTTCCATTTGTCACCGTACATGTATGTATCTTTATAAACTACTATTAATGCTAGCGGCTAAAGAAAAATAAACGGAATAGCGTCTCGAGCTAGACACTATTGTCTGATGAAAACATTTACAGATACACTGGTGTATAATATTAGAACATAAAAAAAAAAAAAAATAAAATTATAATCTCCAAAAACACTGGAGCCGATGCTCTAGGCAGAGAAGAATGAAAATATATAAGCAATATTTAATATTAGTGGATACTAAAATGTATTGGGTAAATCATATCTAAACATTAGGTATTGTATACTTTAAGAGAATGTTAAAAATAATATTAGGAAGATGACAGGAATATAACAGAACATTCAATTGATTATCATGACGTTATGATAAACGATGTTATAGAAGAGTTGGTACGTTCGATTAATGACCAGCAAGAGTTAGTGGGACTATCATAAATGCTTATGACTCTTTATAGTTAGATTTTTTGTGTTCCCTTCTCGAGATATTTTCGAGGGAGCTTCTTTATTATAGAGTGATCTATATTGGCACTCTTAATATTAAGTCGGACCAGTGCTCAATAACTATCACACTATAAGGTAGAAGGGCTAAAGAAGGCCTGATACGCTGAGATATATGTTTAAGTAAGAGAGGAGAGAGAAGATATTTCACATCACGCTAAAGAGCCAGGTTTTGAGCGGAAGAGAGAGGCACGCGTGTGGCTAGCTCACACGCGTTTAGTCTTTACTTGCTGGCACACGACATTCGAGAGTCATTCTCATATATATGACGAGATAGCGAGCCGCGGGCGCTATACGGGAGTAGGCCCTACGCCTTCGGTGGGTGAGACATTAGATACGCTATAAGATCAAGATGAACGGCAAAGGAATCACTTTGTCTTTTGTTGTCCAGTCGGTTACCGATGGGCAGTAAGCATCCCGTTACGATACTATAGACTGTCAATTCCTAGAGGAAAGAAAAGGAGATGATTTATGCGCTGTGATGGAGTCTACATCACCCTCACCGAACGCACTAGTCACTATATCAAAGATGCGATTGGGCGGTTGGTTATTCCCCCACACTTATCTATTATTTTAAAACTGATGACGCTAACATCTCTTTGCATCTTATTTAGCACTATATAACACACTATACGAGATCTAGCCTAGCTTACCGCTCGCCTGGTATTAACTTTGTTTTGTGGTAAACATTTTAATCGCACACAACTATAAAGTATATAAAGACGGGAAAAACACATACACCACCAACGACCTGGACCTATTTGAGTAGGCAGCCCACAAAGCTCAAACGTATAATATTACTTATCAAAAGGAGAAAGAAACCAATCATTACCAAAGAAAAAGTTTTATTTTTAAACGAAAGAAACTTTCAATAGGGAACAAGAGAATTTGCCCTAGATTAAAAGAACTAGTTAAGTGGGCTAAGGAAAAACCTAAAACTTATCCACATAATTTTCCAATAAGAAAGTGTTGTACTATCAACCGAAAGAACCTTAATGTATAAAAGTCAGATAGCTGATAATAACTACAAGTCATAGATACAGATGCCATATACAAACAGCTATAGAGAAATATGTGGTACATGGAAGAAAGAGATACAGAGGACTCGTAAACTTCGAGTATGTAAGAAAGATACGATTTTTACCTTCATACTAAGTAAGTTAGATAAGAGAGAGAGTATACTGTTTCTCAGTGCGTGTCATGTGCTAAGGTTTAAAGGTCCTAGACCTCCAAAGCAGAAATATAAAAACAAGGGTCTCTAAATAGGGGCACTAAAGCGAACTGTCTTCTGAGCCTAAATTTATTAACAATATTTTTTTCGTTTTTCTTAGATGTACAGTTTGGCTTTGTAAACTGTACCGGAAAAAACTTTTCCTCACTCTGAATCTCATGTATACAGTCTTCAGGTCGAGAGATTCACATTCTCAACAATGTAGTTATTCCACTGTTTCGCTGTAGCTTTGTAGTGCATTTGTTTGGAGATATAATTTTTCTCTGTAATTTTTTTTTTTTTTTTTTGCTGTTTTTTTTTTTTTATATATATATTTTTATTGTTTTTTTTTTTTCATGCTTGTCCAGTGAACGATCAAAGCATTGGAAGAACAAGCTCCAAAAGTCAAATTCAATTGGCTTATCTAATGCTTAACCCCGTTATTAGAGAAAGAAAAAGATCATAAGATAAGTATGTCGGATCAATGAGTTTTTTTACAGATACGCACAGTTTATTGACGCAGAGACAGAATATTTAGGACCAACTCGCCTGACCATATTATATACACACACATCAACACACTCACACACACATACACACACAAATATAGGCACAATATAGCCCTAAACTACACACACACCTTTTACCTTTATACAACACATTCACTAAGATCACTATATCACACACACTCATATCACTAGGTAAACTTACATTTCCCATAGACGACTCTCTTTTCTCATTTCTACACCACAACATATAGAATTTAACATCTAACTATCTCACAACAGAACAACTTACACTTAATTACACACATTCACCTTATTGAGCTACTTTATAATTATTCTTATCATGTAGTCATATAAGCTAAATATAGCTATTTTTATGTAGATTAAGGGGATACAAAAAGGTATTAATCAATATATCCTTATATCATCTATGATACTATACCAACATACAACCCTAACCATATACATAATAATATCACACCCACCACCAACCTATCTACCACTTGACTCATATATAAATTATCATAAACGTGTTGAAGATAATAATATATTCTAGAAGCTGATTTATTAAATATCATTTATTATACATACTACACCCAATATGTCTATCACCGTTACTCAGACTTACATATAAAAAAATAACTATGAGAAACATCAATAATATAATTTCTTAATATATTTAACCTGAGATATATTATTTTATTAGGTTACATGAATTATAATATATATAACAATTATAAATATTAATCACAGTAATAAATTATAACTATAAAATTTATATTTCTCAATCTTATTATTTATGAATTAAAAAAAACAAGCTATTAGGCAAACACCTAAAGTTTGTTTGAAAATCCGAAAATTCTCTTTTTTAACAAATACTAAACAATTCGATCGATAACACTTACTGATTGAACTCATATCACTCATCCACATTTTGTCCCTGCATGTGATATGGTAATAAATTTAAATAACTTTTTAATTCTACTCATTTTTACCGTACACTTCCAGTGTGACTTTTTAAATAAAGCATGATTGATTATTATTTATCTATCTTTGTTCTTCTACATCACTCATTTCACTGTAGAACAATAACAACTTAACACAGTCCGTCGTTACAGTAAAAACGAATAAGAAGAACTTCATATCTCTCAGATCGTATAGATGGTTATGAAAATTGAATTTGAACTAGACTGGATTATAGGAACATAAGGAAGACACATTGACGACACCCATACTACAGACTTTAATCATATACATCAAATTAATAATATTTGAAAATAATATACCAGTCATAATTATTATAAGTTTATATATAGTTTTAATACAGGATGGTATTATAAAATTAACATATTAACTTATATAGTAAGATGAAAAAACAAGAACTAGATAAGAAAACACTGGCACAAATTGGTTTAGCAACAAACAGAACGAATTTTTCCGATTACAAGCCAGTTTTCCGCTAGTAAACTTATTAAAAGTTCCAAAAGGTTTCTCTTGTATCATGATTTCCTCACAATGTTATACTTCCCATTTATTATTTTACCTTTTCGGTGTACAAGATGACATATCAAAATTAAATTGAAGCTCTTTCAGCATTATATTTCCGTTTAAAACCATAAAAATTGAAAGATAGAGGCGTCATCTTTAAAAAAAACGTAAACGTGTTCTATCATAACAACAGAGCATTGTTAAAAAATTATATGTGAGATGAAATTTTGGTGGGCTCTAACGTTATATTTAGACTGTAAACTTGTTCATAACCATAACTTCGATATTATACATTCTTCAATGTCATTATTATGATGTTAAGACACCGTGTTGATCGGACGAGCGAGTATCAGTGAATTTGTTATTTCTTTATAACGTTGTTTTATTGATACTTAGTGTGTTTGAGCTAAGTTTATATACGTACAATCATCTTAGTTAAATCCTAAAGTATGGTAGAGTAGATAATGGTTAAAGCGGGGAGATTAACTTTGAATTACATTACTTGGACGAATCTATGACAACTAGGAGCAATAATAGACGATACTATAATAACTTCCGACATAGTCATCTAACCCTAAATCACTTTCATGTAGGTCACATAGCCGCATACCGGAGACGCATGGACGCTCAGTGCCCTGCGCGAAGTAAAAACGACAGAAGCATGAAAGTATAATCGTGTGTTCTGTTGATAACCGACTCACGCTCGTGTACTATTACCCTCTTAGGCTACAAGGCCGCGTGCGATCCGCCATTAAAAAAGTGAGAGTCATACCCGTACTAGTACCAAATTAATTATATCCTGACGTTATCCCTGAGACACCCCGCTACACCCGCGTTGCCACGCATATATATCAGCTACAATATTATTTACTACCTCTACTATACTATATGCTGCGAGACAATAAGTAATATAAATATAATGACTAAATATTATTATATATATTATATTATATTATTATTATATATATATAATTAATTATATATATAATAAATATATATATAATATATTATATTATAAACTATTATATATTTCATTTATATATTAATTAATATATTAATATTAAATATATAATATTAATATATATTATCCCATCACCCCCCCATATTATAATATGACTTATATTATTTCTCAGCAGCTTGTTGAACGCGGCTCCACTTGTGTGATGAATGTCTGTGTTGATTTGCATTACATTAGTTGAAAACAGGAAGATTAAACATTGGATATTATGACGTACCCTATAATAAGATACATTATATAGGTATGTGTCATGAAGTTACATGAGACTTACGCCTTCGCTCAATAGGCACAATTTGTACAATTTTAACATAAACAAGACAACCACACGTCACAATACGCTGAATAAGTTAACAAACCCAAGAACATAAGGCATGTATAATATTTATGAGGCATCGATAAAGGCCGACGGCATCAAAAGCCGAGGCCCATCACTCAGTTGAGCAGAAAACCTACGCAAAATCTGTCGAAAACATGAAAATGCATAAACAGCACCGTCTTCGGTTTCGGCAAAGCTGCACACATCAAAGTTTGGAGGCAACAGGCTCATACCCATTCTTAGTTCGTCAGGTCCACACCACACTATATCCCCAGAAATATCAGAGGATGAAAAATGCTCAACAAAGGAGATGGGAGTTTATAGTAGTGCATCAAAAAGTCCGTCGATCTCAAAAGAATTGTTTGTTTAAACGAGATAGCATATATTAAGTGCGTATTATAGTGGATCGTAGCGTTGGGTGACCTGTACTGCCTTGCTGAGACATCAAAACAATAATGCTATGATTAATATCCGCTTATAACCAGTGGTAAGCTATTTTTATCACTAGGTTGCAGGAGTAAATCATAATGAGCGCATAGCTCATGCTGGTGTGTTGGGGCAACAAAATTAGCTTGTGAAGTGCTTTAGATGACAAGGGGTGTGTTAAGCTTTTATTTTCACTGTGGGGTAGCTGATGGGTTTTGTGTAGCCGGGGGGTCTTTGCTAGTTGTCGGCCGTGGGTGAATTGTGGCTTAGGTTCTATGTTAGACTCATCGCGAGTGTGTATTCTTACGCGTATTCGGCTGCCTTCATAGGAAAATAAGTAGTAGTAAAAGAAAGCAGCCAACTACAATACGACGCGAATACAAACTGAATATGCTTACAAACACGACATCCACCACACACACACATTATATATATATATAATGGTAAGTTACTTAACTTTTTAGCTGTAGGTTTTTTATGTATAGTATATAGTATTTATATTTACATGTATATGTTATAATAATTATATATTTAAAATATATAACATTGTAAGAGATATGTATGTAGGTACTATATATATAGTATATGATATATATATAATTGCAATATATATAATAGTAGCATAGTATACTTATAGGTATACTATAATAAATGGGTGAATGTATGAGTTGGTTTGGTGTATGCGTGAACTGACTTTTATTTTAATGGGAAGCAATTAGAACTTTGAATGAGGAAGAAGAACTTATTACTTGGTCTTTAGTTTTTTCATTTCTTAAACATACCTTAAACATGAGTTTCTTTGATCATTTAATGGGAAGGATTTGGAAGTCTTTATTAATAAGGGGAAGTCCTTTCCCGTTTTGACCTTCCCTTGGACCACCTTTCTATATTTATATAAAAGTTGGTAAAGGGGAGACCGTCGGAGAGAGAACCAATAGAGCTCGTGTTCTTCAGTCTTCTTTAAGTTTATTAAGGTTTCGACGTGACTGTGTTAAATTGCATTTCATGGTGTAGCTTCGTTCGTCTTTTCCTATTTAAGTTCAAATTGAAGTTTCCGTATTAAGATATTGTTAAATGATATTGGTGATGATTAGCATAATTGGAATGTTTTTTCCTTCGTCTTGTCTGGAATTCTGTTTCAGGTGAGTTGCTTTTTCTGAAAATGGGTTCGCTTCGCGTATGTGCTCGCTCAATGTAGTTGCCGGCACGTATGATTTATTATGTCCATCATATGAATGGTGTCTCCCTATTAATTTTGTATTTGGTTAAACCGATAATTACTTTGGGTTTCTTATTCTGAATTATATTGGATTATTCACGGGAGTCTGCCCTTTGTAGTTCCGCCGTGCGGCACCTAGTAGTGGGGAGGAGGGTTCTAAGACAGAAAAGTCAACAGTAAATGGAGGATTGTCCTTATTTTATCATTGGCACAAAACATTTTTCACATTTCCTCTCCCCATGTAATGTCGTGCCATAGTTTTTCTAGTTTGTCTGAGTTGACCTCTGACGGGACCGGACTGCCTCCTGGTACCGTTGAGACAAAAATGAAAAATAGTCAATTCGGAGATACTGGTTGGGACTGTATCCGCTTCAAGTATTTTTAATTGATGAGATAGGATTTTTTGTTTTCTTTGGACATCAAACATAGTCATTGTTTCGAATCTTCTTATAACGGGTTGTTTCATAAGTTGGGTTTTTAAATAGTATAATTCTTCGTATGGTTAAATAAATATTTTTAGCTCTTTCTTTGACTGGTTTAGGATTTGGTTTTTGGGCATTTGACCCCTGCTTCATGCTTCTGCTGGTCAGCTTCTGCCCTTTTTGCCTTTGCCTTTGCCCTTTCTGCTGGAATTTTGGCTTTGGCTTTGGCTTTGCCTTTGCCTTTGCCTTTGGCGTTTATTGACTTTGGCTTTTGGCTTTTGGCTTTGGCTTTGGCTTTGGGCTTTGGCTTTGGCTTTTGGCTTTTGGCTTTGGCTTTGGCTTTGGCTTTGGCTTTCGTCTTGACTTTGACTTTGCTTTGGCCTTTGCCTTTGCCCTTTGCTTTGCCGTTTTGCCTTTGCCTTTGCCTTTGCCTTTGGCCTTTGGCCTTTGGCATTTGGTCCTTTGCGCTCTTGGCTTATTGACCTTTGCTTATTGCCTTTTGCCTTTGGCCTTTGCCTTTAATGCCCTCCACTTTTGCCTTATGGCTTGGCTTTCGGCTACTGGTTCGGTTCCCGTGCTCGCAACTATCGGCTTCGCGTCTTCGTTGTCTTTCGACCTTCGGACCTTCGTGAGCTTCGGAAACTTCGGACTTCGGTTCTATCGTTAGAACCTCCTAACTACAAGCTCCAATTCTTCTTGACAGCTATCTTAAATCATAATCATGACCCCCTAAAACGCGGTACTCTATTTCCGTACGAATTGCTTAACAGCTAAGAATATCCATACGACAGTAGTAAGGGCTTACTATTCTTGCACCACAATTTTAAATTTTTTTAAACACCGCCCAATTTATAATTTACTCCCTAATTACTGCTCGTATATTCCAAATCCTGGGGGTTAAAAAATAGATAACCAGGCCAATTTTAACCATGCCATACTCCCTTGTTCTTACAACCCGTCACGTTGTTCCGTTTGAAAGGGTGATTTACGTGGCCTGCCTGTTTTGGAACCTGATCTTGCAAACAGACTTGGACCTTTTTTGGCACCCTAATTTTTTTATTAGCAAAACTCCCTAATTTTTTGGCAACCCAATTCCTTTTTGGTACCGTGCTAAACCCTAATCATTTTCGAGAAACACGCCTAATTTTATATGTTTATGCACATCCCACTTACATTTTTTGGTATCCCTTTAATTTTTTTTAGCGCAACGGCTCAACTAGGAAATCTTTTAGTCATACCCTTGCTTCGAAGAAAAGGGTGCGGCGTCAAACGGTTGCGTCAACGCCCCACACGTTAATGGTTAACGATTTAATTCCAAACCAATCTATTTTAACGCCCATCCTAATTTTTTTTTTTTTTTTAATTTTTTTATTTTTTATTTTTTATTTTTTTTTGTCTTTTTTTTTTTTTTTTTTTATTTTTTTTTTTTTCGCCCTGTTGGGCCGCCAATCTATCGCGGGTAGTGTAAAGATCCGAGAGATGTAAATTTCCTGTTGTGATTGGTAAAATATGTTTTTTGATTGTTTACCTGATCTTACTTTTTTGACAGCCACTTCGTTGAGGCAGAATACCATGGGTCAATATTTGTGTCCCATAGGAAATTTTCCGACCGGCATTATCTCCCTTTGCGTATTACACATGGGTCAATTTAGACCCGGAACTTGTAATTTTTTTTTGATCCTTCCTTTTAGGGGCTTAGCCCTCAATTTTTTGATTATTGAAGTGGCTTTACCCCTCTGTTGACCAATTGAAAAATTTTGCTTGTGGACGTTATTACCTTGCTCACACATCATATATACAAGTAGGGGGTCAAATTTGAACCCATCGGTAATTTTTACTGTATACCTTCCTTCTAGGAGACTTAGCCTCGGGATTTTTCTCGATGGTCTTTACCTCGCCATTGTTGGAACCATGCCCCATATTAGCGCTCTTTGACGCCTTCACACACACACACTCCATACTACCAACCGGGTCAACTTTGTTGACCCCGACGCTCAACCTTATGAAAGGGCTTTGACTGGTTACCCAATCACCGTAAGAACGTACCTAGGGATGTTCTTAATTATGTTCTAACAGATTGAGTATTGAGATGAGTGGCCTCAACGGTGAGCTGCCAGTGAGTGCCATAAATGTGATGCGCAATTCCGAGTGCCAATGAGTGCCAAGTGAAGTGCCACAATGAGAGTGCCAAGTGAGTGCCCAACAATAGTGCCAGGGTGAACGTGCCACCTAGTGGCCTTCGACACTGAGTGCCACGTCTTATTTTTTCTAACGCCTTTTCTATGCTAGCCTCCCCTGAGCAAGCTAAATAGCCTAGCCCCTAATATGGGGTGTCTTACCGTCAGGTAAATTATATAGGTATGAGTGAATCGTTCGGATGTATATTACATATCCTGCTAGATGCCTTCCTACTACTAATGAGCATTAGTATTGTTATAATCACTCTATACATCACTATACAGCTCTTACCAAGACACGTTACAAAATTAACCAAATATGACAACTTCCACATTCCATTCGTACCACACACATCGGAGGTACACCACTTACACTGACACTCACTAACACCCGTCGATATTTTTGCTGCCTCAGCTTTAATGCCTCAGCATTGATGCCCTCAGCATTAATACCCACTCCAGATTGATGCCTTATCAGCATCTAATGCCTCGCACTGAATGCAATTGGCATTAGTGTCATAGCATTGGACTCGCTCAACCTTCGCACAGGTTCATTGCTTTGATGACTCCATCTTATGTGACGTCATCTTTGATACCGACTATATATTTTGATGATTCATTTTTGATGAAATCACCTTTGATGGCTCTACCAAAACTCGAATCAATAGAATCAGAGTTAAAATCACTCATGTCCTCCCAAGTTCATAAGCTGCCCACCAGGGCGCAGTCAAGCCCCCCTCCCCGCAAAGGATAGAGGCCCCGCACCCGCAGGTGCGACCCGACCCGCCGGCGAATGAAAAATATATAATACTATAAGTATCTTTATTTAGACCTACAATACTTAAAACATTTCACAGTGAGAATCTGCAGACTAATGAGCTTGTTATTCAGTTTTATTTTTACATACTACAATAAACCATTTCTTAAAAAAAACAAATTTTTACCCTAAAAACTACGTACTCTTCAGACGCTAACATATAATTTACACATATATTTATACATAAATTTTACTTTAATATTTTAAACTTTTAATTACTTTTTAATTTATAGCTTTCTTAAAAAATTTGTATGTAAGAAGAAAAAAAAATTTCCAAGATTGCACGGATAAAACATTCATTTTACTTTATCAATTGTAACATAAACAAAGTGAAATTTTTTATTAAAACATAATACTTACATACCTTAAAGCAGTAATATGCAGTAAAAAAACAATAGAGAGTGATTATCTACCTTAGACACCTAGGGGAACTTAAGTATGCTTTTGTTTAACTGCTTTACTGCTTTAACTTTCTTTCTGCTTATAACTTGTTTAACTCAGTTTACTAGCTTTACACCGATTTACTGTCTTTTATGAGCTTTAAACTCTATGTTTTTACTGGCTTTATACTCCATCTGCTTTATTTGCCCCCCCACTCTCCTGCTTTACCTGTTCAATTACTATCCCTCCAGCAGCGTCACCTCTTCTCCCTCAATCTTCCTCCCCCCATATTTTTTCTTACCGCAAACTCGTCCCCCATTCACCGCCCACCCCAAGTCGTACTGTGTGTCGAAGCCATGAAACGTTTCCCCAGGGAGCAGGCTCATCTCACTAAAAGCATCTCGGCCGCCTGTAACCCGGCCACAATAGTGTCGTTCTTATATGTAAAATGCTAACACTATGATCTCCTCGGCGAGTCAGGTGCAGCTACAAGCTGGTAATATATCTTGCTTTTTTACCTTTAATTTATAGGCCGAGCGTCGGTGAGCATTCTCTTTCTATCTACCTATCTTTTTTTCCCCTCTTTTTCTATATTTTTCTCCTCTCTCTCTCTTTTTCTTCTTCTTCCTTTCTGTTTGTGTACACGTCATGTTAGGTTGACATCACTGTCAAATACTGTAGGATCTTCCGTCTTCTTTCCTTTAACTGTGCGTACGGACAAAAGAAGGACCATTAAATTCTTCTCTTTTTTCAAATATCTTTTTTTTTCTTTTTTTTTCTTTTTTTTAAACCTTGAAATATGGCGTTGCTTTTCTCCGACTTTATTGGCTTTTCCTTCTACGTTTTAACATTTTTACTTTTGGGTCGTTTTTTTATTGTTATTCTCTTGTACAAAGGGGGGGAGGGGAGAGAGGAGAGGAGGGGAGGGGAGGGGAGGGGGAGGTTGTGAGTTTTTTTTAAAAATGTTTTTTTTCCATTCATCATTTGTATTATTTTTAATGTTCTTTTTTTATAATTTTTTTTTTTTTTTAGTTTTGCTTTGACAAAGTTATATTTTATACATAATGTTTTTTTTAAATATTTTTTTCTACTTATTTCTTTGTATTTAATCTATCTACCTCTCTATCTACATTTTATAACTATTGATATTTTTCTATTTTTTATCTATACACCTTTATGTATTAGATTGTATAAATAAATATGCATTCGAAAATATTATGTTTGTTT
>JABUQX010047311.1:0-2500 GCA_015478945.1 Trachelipus rathkii
CTTATACAATATATATATATATATATATATATATTAGGATAGACCGGATATCGGCAACTATCCGGTATCCGGCCTATCCGGCCAAGTTTTTGACTATCCGGTATCCGGCCGGATAACCGGATAATTACTTCCCTAGTAGGTTTATTCGTTGAAATATTCAAAATAATTTTAAATATATATATATATATATATATATATATATATATATATATATATATATTTATATCTATATATATATATATATCTTATATATATATATATATATATATATATATATATATATATATATATATATATATATATATATATATATATATATATATATATATATATATATATATATATATATATATTTGTTTAGACTTTCGATGTTGGGTACCAATGTTATATTATTTTATTCATCATTTATGTTTACTGTACAATACATTTTATCTGAAATTTGGTGGTGACACGTTTCATAAATTATATTCATTATAACTTAAGCTTAAGAAAATTTGTATAAAAGAAAAAGAATAAATTGTTGATTTCAAACTTTTATTCATGCATTTAAGCCTTTAAGTTTTTGTTAATTATTACTTATTTACAAAAACTTTAATAAAATACCGAATGCAAAAAATACCAACGTGTAAAAATTTGTGGACTATAAATTTTGTTATTCCACTGAAATTCCACAATTTTTTAGCTCCTCTAATTGCGGAATTAAATTGCGGAATGATATAGGCATTCCGCTAACTGCAATTCCGCAACATTTTTCAAATTATCGCAATCGCAATTACGCAATTTATTTTGGTATTCCGCAATTGCGGAATTGCGGACTTAAATTGCGGAACGCCCACCTCTGATATATATATATATATATATATATATATATATATAACCTACTATATATTTATATATATATATATATATATATATATATACATAATATATATATATATATATATATATATATATTTATATATATATATATATATATATATATATATATATATATATATATATATATATATATATATATATATATATATATATATATATATATATATACAGGGTGTCTCACGAGTTATGTTACAGCGGTGTATCACCGTACGGGATGTTTAAGTATGAAAATGTGTAAGAATATAAGTTCGATTATTTAATTCATTAAGGAGGATGGGATATGTTACGTTGGTGTCTGCGCACGCGCAATACGAAAACCGCGCACAAACATGCGAATGTCGAATGGGATGATATATTTTTTATGGCTTCTGTGAAATGCACATAAAAAATGAGGTGGGCTCTTCCTCTCGACATTATTTGATACGGTTGTTCGTTTCCACGCAATGTACCCATAAATAACTAGACGTCATCCGTAGATATCATGTGCCTACAAAAGCCGAAACGATGTCAATGAAATAATGGGGTGAATTCAATAAGGGCATATCCAATAAGTATTTAAAAATATCAGGCACATTTGTGAAGATTGGAATTAAACTCATATTATTTGCCAGATTATTGAATATGTGCTATTGTGGCTTTAATAATACGTATGTGGATATTTTGCTCCAGCTAACATTTCTCAATGGAGATGTAATATAGCTTCCTGATATGTAACATAAAGTAATGATGAGACATCACAACTTCAAAATGTTGTTGAAGTCAGATGCATTGGAATATACCACGTGGTGACCTTACCATGGAGACAAAAGCATGTTTATCATTGAAATTCACTTATTATAGCTGAAGATTATACCAAACTACATTGCGAATCATCAGTTAGCGTATCATCAGGCGTATAGACTGTGACCTGTAGATTTAGTTTTGGGATTTAGACACGAAAGAGTCTAGCTAGTTCTTGCTATCTTACCTTTTGGGGAGGATCATGTCGCGTGCGATGTGAGAAGATCGAGCAGACAATTCTGTTCTTTTGTAGTATCCCAACGATCATATTAGCAGGAAGAACTGAGTTTTTGGATCTTTGAGACTATGGAGAGCTTTCTTGACTTTGGATTATTATTGCTCTACATTTTCATATCCTGACCTTCAGCACGCAGTTTGCGTGTTAGATAACGCTGGACGACACAGGATTCTGGCACAGTCAAAAATTGGTTACTTTCTAATGGATGTCTGGACAATGATATATGGATCGATGAACACTCTTATGACCTTTTGACGCGCTCATAACTGGGTTTCGGGCGACCGGGCGACTGAACTGATGCTGTGTTAAACTAATAGCCATCACCAGATATAATAACTCAGAATCAGCGTTTGTTGTCCCAGGTAATATCAGCAGAATACCAGACCTTAGTTCTTCAGTGTTTTGACAGTTTTGGCGTTACCACTCAGTGTGGAAACCAGTCTTATTTGTGTTTTCTTGCCCCGATGATATACATTTTGAGATCGCAGCTTTGAAGACTCTATAATACCTGCATGATGGTTTTAATAATATAATGAAACGACTTATCATTCGAAGTACTGAAGACGAGATCGGAAAATCGGATGTTTCGCTGTTGATACTCGC
>JABUQX010047311.1:15000-25315 GCA_015478945.1 Trachelipus rathkii
TTGAAGTTTGATAGGCAGAGAGGAAACAGTTCACCAGAGTAGGGTGCAAGTTCAGAACCACACAAGTTTTGAGGACAACGGAGGGATAGCATCAGTACTACTGTCCACCTTCTTAGTGTTAAGCTCAGAGTGCAGAAATAGCATTTTAACGAGTTGGAGGGAGGCGGAGGGGAGGAATAGCTCTGGAATCGTGCAATGGAATTTTTGGAGAAAGGTTTGAGCAACCAAACAGTTCAGGCTTAGCAGAAAGCAGAAGTTAAGAGAGCATTAATACGGTCTGAGATACAAAAGGAAGGAGAAAGACAGGAAGAAGCAAAGATAAGTTGAAATTTAAAACTGCAAAATGTCAGTGGCGTAAAGAACGAATGAAATGAAGGAAAAAAGGAGAAGGAGAAGAAAGAGGAGAAAAAGTAGAAGGAAGAGGAGGAGGAGGGGAAGGAGGAAGAGGAGGGGAAGGAGGAAAAGGAGGAGAGAGGAAGAGAAGAAGAAGAAAGAAGAAGAAGAAAGAACTTTTTCGTAGTCACAAATTTTACTAGAATTAAATATGAACCCAATAAATTTATTACAACTTTAGCATTTCTATAACATGTAGTAATGTATATATATATTATATATATACTATATTATTAACTTATATATATATATTATATATATATATAATATATATAGTATTATATATATATTATAATATATATATATATATATATTTATATATATCTCTAAGATTATTATTATTATGATTATTATTATATATTATTATTATTTATTATTATTATTATTATTATAATTATTATATTGATTATATATTATTATTATTAGACCTTGTTATTTCAACCAGTTTCATATCATCTATATATATATATTTATAATTATTTTATTAACTTAATAATTAAAATTTATATATATATTATATATATATATATATAAATTATATTATATATATATTATAATATATATAATAGTATATATATATATTATATATTTAATATATAGGAATGAGAAATACTATGTTCAGTTAGTACTCTTACTTCTGTCCAATTAGAAACGTTTTAGAAACGTCCCTGTTGGTGTTTCTCGGACTTACGACGCGGATAACCTGACCGATCCGCAGTTATAGCAGTTTTAAGTATTTATGAACCTTAGGTACAGAACAATGTCAATAATGTAGATCATTTACGTCTGAATGAAACGAGGCAAGGTGTGAAAAGATTATAGCATTATATATGACTATATATTAATATAATATATATATATATATATTAAATATTATATTAATATATATATTATTTTATATATATACTATATTATATATATACTATATATATTATAATATAAGTATGAGTGGGCGTGCAGTGGCTTAGCGTCATGGGGAGCATTTAATATATATGATATATATACATAGGGTGTCCGGAACTGTAATTTTCGGTTCGGCGGAACGGAAATTAGCAGGAACAAAAAAAAAATCTCTGCCGAAATTCCGGCCGGAACCGGAATTTCTATTGAACTTTCCTTTAACTATAAAGAAATGTAAAAAAAAAATAGATTCTATAATTACATGAATGTAAATCTTATATATTATTATATATATATTATATTATATATATAAATAAATATATATAATATATATATATAATAAATTATATATAATTATATATTATATATATTATATATATATATATTAATTATTATATATACAGTAGTGGCTCGTGACCGAAATGGGGAGGCCTTCAATAATAGATTAAATTTTAGATAATAATATATAATATAGCATATAATAATATATAATATATATAATATATATATATTATATATATATATATATATAGGTATATCTATATATATTATATTATATATTATTAATATATTAATATATATAATATATATTATATTATTTTTATATCTATTTTCTTCTACAGTTTTAAAAGTTTTTTCTTCCCAATAATTAATGTTTATCTTCATCTCCTCTTTCTATAATTTGCTAATCTAAGGCTAGCGTACACGCATGAATGGCGTTGCAAACGCGCGCTAAGCACGGCGCTGTCTATCCCGCATCACTATATGATTAACTCACAGACGGCGTCACACATGCATGCGCGAGCTTCTGTTCAACGCGCGCGTCTCTGAAGGTCCTCGTGAAGCGCGCTGCTAGCAGGGCCTCAATTCGTTTTTGGAAATGTCATCATATAAGTATTCCGTGAAGGCAGCGCGCGTTATGGCGCGCGTGTGTTAGTCGCGCGTTGCAACGGCTATCATGGTGTAAGTAGCCTAAGGATCACTGCTCATTCTCAACTTTTTACAATGTATTTTATTTCAGGTCGAAAAAGTTAAGAGCTGAACGAAAATTTATTTCCTCCTACTAAGTCTAAACTTATGAAACCAAAATTTAACCTAAAATTCTAACTAAAATTATTAAAAAATATAGTGAATTTTTAGTATATATCTCATTCTCTCTCTCTCTCTCTCTCTCTCTCCTCTCTCTCTCTCTACTCGTCTCTCGTCTCCTATCTCTAAACATATATATATGATAATATAATAATAATATATATTATTATAGTATATATATATATAGATATTATAATATATAGTATTACTCATATATATATTAACTCATATATATTAGTATAATATTATAATTAGTATAAATTATTAAACAATATATAGTAGTATTAAATGATTTCTTTTATTAATTTAAAGAAAAATAGTTTCTTTATTGTTTCACATATTTTATTCGCAAACGTAATAACAATTAAATGTTCATTACAAAAATTTTGGGATTATTTTATTTGAAAGAAGTTTCGAGAGGAGGCTTAGTAATAAATTCCTCAAATGGACAAAATAACAATCACGTTCTTTTAAACGTTGCCATGGACAACCAGATGTTTGAAAGCATGATAATTACGCTTCTTGGAGGCACACATCGAAATGTCTCCACCAATGATTCTTTTGAAAAATAATGTGTTCGGAAGAGAATAAATGATTTAATGTAAAATTAGCATTTTGTATAAATTACATTATTTTAATAGTAATATAGTAATTTAATTATTTTATACTTAAGTTGCTTTTTTTCTTTAGAGAGGCCACGCCTCCTGTGCCTTCCCCGTAAAACCGCGCCTGGATGATGTATATATAATATATATCATATATTATATATACTATAATATAACTATAATCATATATATATATAAGTAATTATATATTATATATATATATATTATACTATATATATTTATAATACAAGTATTATATATAGATATACTATATATATAATATATATATATATATATAGATATATATTATATATATATATATATTATATTATTAATATTAATAGTTATATATATATTAATATATATATAATATAGATATATAATATATATAGATTATTATATATTATATATATATATCATATATTATATATTATATATATATATATATAATATATATATATACATGTAATATATATAATTATAATATATATAGTGATTATCTATTATTATATATATAATACTATATATATATATATATTATAATATATATAATATATATATATATATGATATATAGTATATTATATATGTAGCTGATAAACTTCTTAAAAATGTCATAATTATAATCTCACAAAATTGTTTAAAATGCATCATTTGGAAAAGATTTTTTTTAATATAAGATTAAATGTTACTAAATCTTTAATAGAGTGTAAAATATGGCACAAAAAAATAAAACTAGGTAGTATCACTCAAAAAACATTTAATAACAGCCGTATAACATGATGGGAAAACATAAAAGAAGAGAATATTGGAAGTTAAAGATTTTGGATAGTCAAGTGGAGATCATGTATTTTCTAGAACCCCTGGAACCCAAATAGAGAAGAGACGAAGACCGCTGAAACAAGTGGAGTCTTGAGGAAATTTCCTTCCTCATACAAAATTTCACATATCATGACCCAATACAGTCATTCTTCAGCAAAATAATAATCTTTTATTTCAAGAGTAACCAGTCCATTCACAATCAATGACGGGCAGGGAGCCATAAACTTGTTGCCCATTTCAGCCAAATATCTTATTGTCTAGTGAAAATATTTTATTTTTTGTAGAAGAGATGATGTTACCAACTCATACAGTTAAATTGAGATCAGCAGTATTCGAGAGTTATCTAAGGCTGATCAGTGTATTCATTTGACTACAGATAATGGATAGCTAAATATTTCAAACTAGTCATTTTAAGTTTTTAACCTACTCACTGCTTAGAGCAAGTTTGAAAATTGTACTTAATATAATGTAATTTCATTGCAATATATGATATATTATATATATTATATATATATATATTATATAATATAATATATTATATATATATATATAATATAATATTATTAATATATATATATATAATATAATTATATTATATTATAATTTGGTATTTTTAAATTTGATTCATGTATAAATAATTATCATCATATTCTTGAATATTGTGAGTAACACTTTATTTCATAAACTGCTATATTGTACAGCTTGTAATGAAGTGGACTATGAACACTACATCCAAGCTACCATTTATATTTTGGTTAAATGATGGGCTAGTGGGTTATGTAAAATAAAACCCTTCCAGCAAATTTTTTAAGTAGATTAGTAATACCGGTTCCGGCCGGAACCGGAAACAAATGACAAATTCCAGCCCGGAAGTCCGGTAACACCTCTAATATATAATATATAATATATTATATAATATATAATTACCATTTTAACTTTTCAAAAAGTGTTCACCTAAATATACTGAGACACATTGGTCTATAAATATAAAAGTATATAACACTATATTATATATATAGTATATATAATAATATATAATATATATATATAATAGTAGACCAGAGAGAGAATAGTTGCCAAATAGAACAAAAAAAAAAAAACCTTAGTTTCAACTCAAAGGCTTTTGGATTCATCAGGAATTTAAATATGAAATTTGAATATTTCATACAGAATTCATTTTAATTTATAGCATATAATTATTATAGACAAATATTTTAATGATTTATTAATTACTTCCAGCGATAGCTGCTAAGAGCATGGAATAGACAGACTTCACAGGAATAGCAAGAACATAGGCCTATAGAAGGAAAAATAGCCCAAGTTCCAATTACCGAGAGTTGAGATTTAACATAACTAAATTGAATTTTTTATTTTTATATAGTAAATTCAAAATTATTTAATATAAATGATTTTTAAATAATTTTAGTTTAATAAATTTCTATCTTCTAACTTCGGAAAAAATTGTGTCTTTTGGAATAGGAAAAGCTAATGTTTTAGTGACTTATTGGTTAATAAAAAACAAAAGTAATTAGCTGGGAAAGAATGCTGTTAAAATTTTATTATTTTACTTATGATTCTCTCTCTCTCTCTCTCTCTCTCGTCTCTCTCTCTTCTCTTCTCTCTCTCTTCTCTTCACTCTCTCTCCTCTCTCTCTCTCTTTCCTCCCTCCCCCCCCCCCTTCATCCTGTCCTCTCTTCTCTCTCTCTCCTTCTCTCTGCCTCTCTCTAAAGATCTCTCTTCACACACACACACACAAGAAATGAAGCTGAGCCACGAATGCTAGAACAATACGTCGTATTCAAATACTATTTTGTGATTAACAATTCAAATGAATAATTTATAACTAGAATGATTAATTGTAATAACTAATGTAATTGTTTAAGTAATTGAATTCATTTCAGATTTTTGAAATTACTTTTTTATTTACTAAGGGAAGCGATTGCTTTCGCCTTGCTCCATGGACCGAACCTTTGAGATATATTATATATATATATATATATATATATATATATATATATAATATATACTATATATATTATATATATATATATAATATAAAAGTATATATATATATATATATTTATATTATATATTATTATATATACATTAATGATTGTACCGCGTCCAAGTTACGGTCTCGGGGACTTTAAGCGGACTCGGACTAGACCCCGGAAAAATTCAGTCGAATCCATGGCTGAATTCAACATTAAGTAACATATGCCAGAAAATTTTTCACAACTTTTTTTCTTATCATTTTTTTTCTTCCTTATCTTTATTTTAAGAATTATATACTTGCATACTTTTATAAAGTAAAGTGCAGGATAAATTAAAGATTCAGAAATGGTTAAAGAAGGAATATTTTATAAATTTTCCCCAATTTTCAATCAATATATCTCCCCCCCAAAAAAATAAAACCTACTTGGCCGGATTCTTTATCTAACCCCTATTTCCCCCCCCTAAATATGTGAATCATTGGAAATAAAAGACAATAATGTCCTTTTCTACTCAACTTAATTTATTCCCGTTCATCATGTTGGGGAATAACCCAAATGGTTGACAAGGAAAACATGGTCGACAGGTCAAATGGTCCACAAGACATCAAAAAAAAGTTCCCGTACAGCCCGCTGCAGGCGTTAGGTTAGGTTAGGTTAGGTTTAGGTTAGGTTGTTAGGTTAGGTTAGGTTTAGGTTAGTTAGGTTAGGTTAGATTGTTAGGTTAGGTTTAGGTTAGTTAGGTTAGGTCAGTTTAGGTTTAGGTTAGTTAGGTTAGGTTTAGGTTAGGTAAGGTTAGGTTAGGTTAAATTAAGCTAGGTTAAGTTTTTTGGATTCGTTTAGAGAAACTCTATATAACAAGATTTTTTTTTTTACAAATGTCGACCATTTGACCTGTGGATCATTTTACCTATCGACCATTTGGTACAACCTAACCTAACCAAACCAAACCTAACCTAACCTAATCTAACTAGCTTCATCATGTTCATACTACTTGACCTATCTTGAATCACGATCTGAGGCTAAACATATTACGAAAGACCTTCCTCCGAAAAATTGCAATTCTTTACTATTAATATATTAAATTTAGTATTAAAATACTTTAAAGTAGCAGGTATAGATAACAGAATAATCCCTTTGCTGCAGCATCTAATACATAATGCAGCGTTATTTCCACATGTCCTGGAACTCAAATGACATATAAAACTGACATTAAGTTCAGCAATTAATACACTAATTTTATGTCAAATAACTTTAAAACCTTTTATTGATATTTTTAGTGAAGAGAAGAGAAGAGAGAGGAGAGAGGAGAGAGAGAGAGGAGAGAGAGAGGAGAGAGAGAAGAGAGAGAGAGATGAGAGAGAGATAGAGAGGGAGAGAGAGGAGAGAGAGAGAGAGAGAGAGAGAGAGGAGAGAGAGAGATTGTTGAAAAGTTATAGCAGCCTTTATTTGTTTTATTTAAATCATGTAATTAATACAGTAGGATAATAGTTTCGATGTAGATGAAAATTTATTAGAGTACATAACCCATAATTGAATCCATCCATTTTTTAACATTTAGGATTCTGGCATTACAGTTAAGAGTTTGAAAGAGATGGATTTTCTCTAAAAATTTGTTCAAATAATATAGGAACTTTGCTTTTAAACTAAAATCAAAATAAATATTTAAAGTGTAACATTATAAGGTGTTATTGTGTTTTCACATATGTGCATAAGTATTCAAGTTTTATTTTGCAATGTATCTATTCAAGATAAATCATTGAAAGCAATATAAAAAAATATACTTGTAATATTTAATAAAATAATCTCGTTAAATGATCATATTTTGACAATCTGGGAGTTTATACTTAATAATACCAGTATATTTCCTTTTGTTGTTAATGACATTGTAAACTTCTGATAAGAAATTCACTCTTCTATAACCGAACTCTCTCCAACAGTCAGTCTATTTCACTATTAAATTTATTAAATTTTAAAAAAATTAAATTTAAAATTTTAAAAATTAAATTTATTCTTGACCATTTAATAGTTTTATTAAGATGATAGAGAATTCCTCTATATGATTCCCAAATCTTATTCACGAAATATTTTAAGGATAACATGGGTCCTCTCTGCTTTACCTTTAATATATTTAACATTTACATTTCAAATTAACTATTCGTATTATCCAAACTATAATACAAGACTTAATGGTAGCTGTGTATTTAAAATTCCTCCACATGGTTACAATGAGGAGGATCAGTTTAGAAAATCTCTTGTAAACACAACATAATAGGTTTTACGAGAGGTAGATAGCCAAAGATCTCTGATTATTTAAGAGTGGAAATATTGATTAAGCATAACCTGAAGATTTGAATCAGAACTAGGAGGTCAAATCATTCGCAAATAATGAAAAATATTGCCTAGTATAGTGCACATTTTTCGACAAAAAGATCCTAAATATATTTTACAAAAAAAAAAAAAAAAAAAAAAAAAAAAAAAAAAAAAAAAAAAAAAAAAAAAAAAAAAAAAGACACAAGTGCTACCTTGAGGAACTCCCATTTCATTTCAACAATCTCTAGCGTATTTTGATTGGTTGGCTGTACTTTCTAGGTTGTTATGGTAAAACATAGGAGGGAAGTAATTTTTATTGACATAGTAGTTAATACTATTTATGTGATTTAAAGTTAAACAATATTTGTTCAAACACAACCTAAAATCCCAATTACTGAGCTTGTTAAAGATTTAAAAATTTATCATTATTATTATTTTGATTATACCTATGCATACTATTATTATTATATTATTTATTATTATTATTTATTATTATTATTATTATTATTATGTTCAAATACATGAATTTATTATATTTTCATTGCAATAGATTGCAATAACTTGGGACTAGAGCTTTAGATTTAGCCCTCAGACTTCACCCTGTCACTACATATATATATATATAATATATATATATATATATATATATATATACTATACTATAATGAATATATATATAACTATAATATAATTATTATATATATAATATAATATATACTTATATATAAAGGTGCAGGTGAGCGTGTGTATATGTGTTGTCTGTAGGTGGGCTGTGTGTACGTAATTTAGCAATTAGAAAATTAAGTGAAATTACTAATCACGAAAAACTAATCCCTCAGTTGAGTTGAAAGAAGCGCTTTCTCTCACTGTTCCTCTGCAGATCGATGGGCCATATAAACGTTCGATGTCTCTTGTACAAAAAGCTCATACTAAATATAATAAAACCTCACATTAATTGCCTGTTTGTTGATATTTTTTTTAATTAGTAAAAAATTATAGGAATCAAAATTAAAAATTCTTTTTCAAGGTATTACATATTAAAAATATACAAGAAATATATTTTTTGGGGGAACAAAAAAAAAAAAAAAAAAAAAAAAAAAGAATATTTTTAATTTAAAATTAATTGTCAAAAAAAGAAAGAAAAGACTATAAAAAAATAAATAAAAAAATAAAAATTAAAGAATTTTTTTTTTATTACAGAAAAATATAAAATTACTGACAAAGGGTTAAGTGAACCACAAACAGTAACCCCAAGTATTAATATATAATATTATAAGAATATAATATATATATAATATATATATATAGTATATATATATATATTATAAATACATATATATAATATATATATACTAATATAGCTATATAAGCATTCGGGTGTCATTTGTCCTCATTCGAGCGGTGGTTCAATCGCTCGGAGAAGCAGTAACTTTACCTGCCCATTATTGTCTGTGTTAAGACTTATAGTAAAGTACGAATTGCAATTAGGACAAGATATTAACATATACAGTATATATAAAATATATATATATATATATAATTTTATATACATATATATATATATATATATTATATAGTATATATATATTATAATATATATATAATATATATATAGTAATATATAAGATATATTAATATATATATATTATATAATATATATATATATATATATATATATATTATATAATATAATATAATAACTATATATATACTATATAAAATATATATTATATATATATATATATATAATAATATATATATAATATTATATACCGGTATATGTAAAATTGGAGTGTGGATAAGCGACTTCTTTGATGTCATTCGGTACGTGACTGATTTCATTCTTGGCTTCTAGTTTGTTTGCCTTTATATTTTAACTCTCATACATTCTGTTTATTCTTCAATTCCTTTCTAATTATTTCTTGTTCCCATATTTTCTCATACATTCAAGCATATTTATTTCGCTTATATATGTATAATATATAATATATATAATATAATAGTATATATAATACATATTCAAATTAATATATATAATATAATATAAATAATATATAAGTATATATATATATACTTAATTATAATATATAATATTAACACATTACTCTGGTTTTATTTATTTCCCCACATTTTGCCATATTTCAATTTTCCATTCTTTTATTTCAGAATCGCGTAAATTTAAACATTCCCCACATTCATTCTG
>JABUQX010047312.1:0-17329 GCA_015478945.1 Trachelipus rathkii
GGAAGAGATCGGAACACGACCCTATCAACACAGCCGGGGAAACCAGAGCCTCCCAGATATGAGAGCCTACTCCATAGGCCGGATGTGACCCTTGTACAGCTGGAGTAATTGAGAAGAAGAAAGAACAGTCTCTGCAGTCTAAAACAGAACTCCCCATTTCTTAGAGGCCACAGAACTTCCAATTGTGATGTGAGGTTTCCAAGACATTTTGTTGTTTATGTTATAGGCGCAAAGGATTTTATATTGTGCAACAGGAGAAGACGTTAGCATAGAGACTGTCGAGAATAGAGGATATAGTTAAAGTGTTACTTAGAAAGGGAGATTGTAGAAGGTGGGTTTTAGAATTGAATTTCACAAGTTGAGACGACCCATCCGGAAATCTTTCCCAGACACGACGAGTAAAATCGAAAGTATTAAGACGAGAGTGCAATCTAAAAGTTATAATGATGAGGGAGCAGAATAATTGATCAGATGAGAGTGAGTTACAGGAATGAGAGAGAGGTACGATCATAACCGGCCTCTATAGTATATTTTGTCTATGGGAAGGTAATGATATATTTAGATGTGCAGGGGATATATTCAGGGTATATGTAAGAGAATGGAGAGGAGAGAGGATGGGATTGCTTTGGAGGTATGTAGTGTGAATCTGCCAATATCCCGGTATATAGTTATGTCTTGTATATTTCAAGCACGCACACGCAATCTGCCGTAATTCTAAGGGCAGAAAACCATAAATCAGTACATAGGAAAAGAATTCGCCAGTAAAGCTTATTATACCAGATGCCAAACCTGTCGATTCTGAAAAAAGTGAATGAATTCCAGATGCAATTCTAAGGAAATAGAGAGTTGAGAAGGGGTTCCAAAGATCTTAGATCAGGGGTGACCAACCCGGTGTGCGCATGCCCCAAACGTGCGTATTGGATATTATAAGTGAGCACGCTGACGAGCTATCTTTGTGAGATTATCATATTTAACTGGGATACTCAAGCCTAATTTCCTAAACGAAATTTATTCAATGAAAACTAAAAATTCATTTTATTCCCAGAATTTATTAAACTGGCAAGATATAAGAGGTTAAATGTAGACAAATATCCTGTAATGTTAATTGCTATTTATAGCAGTCACTCAGGAACATCCATTTTGCATGTTTGATGAAAGACTCTTTCACATAACAGAAGACATGATTTTAATAGATGATACTAAAAAACACAGCATCAGACTAACAATAGAAGAAAAAAATGAAGCTTGTTCTTACGTCTGAGTCACGAAGAAGAATATGTTGACTAAGAAAAAGGAAAGAAAATCAAGAAGAAAGACAAAATATATTTGGCTGATTAAGTTGTGAAGACTTGGCGATGACAGAAGCGTCCATATGAAAATTGCTTAAACATTGGCGAAAAAAACAGAAAACCTTTTCGGCGGGGATAGAAATTGTTAATCCTGTATCCAAGAATATTTTTATGAATGACTATCTTGGTACATAAAGTATTGAAAGGAAAGCATTGGAAAGTATTGAAAGGAAAGCAGACGAAACACGGCATCGAGGAACTCTCTCACTAATGATTTATTTCGCAAACTGGAAGACCTTGTCCATATCTTGTTGTACTTTCTTTTCTCCTCAGCATTTTGATGACAACCAATTCGGACATATGTGATGTTGCCCAGTTAAGCATTTTCTATAAAGAGAATCGAATGATAATTTAAATGGTAAAACAAAGTGAACTTGATATTGAGAAGTTATTTCTTTAGAAAATCTAAAAATTAGATTCCTTTGTGTTTATATTAGTGTGTGTCCTGACGGAGCTCCGTCAATGATAGTAAAGTCAATGGCAATTTTTACAATCATCCTGTACTACAATATCACTGCAAATTATAATATAGCCAAAGAGGCACTGTGTTGAAAAATCTTTAAATATGCAGCATGTTATGCTGCCGGTGATATAGAAATGGATAACAATCAGAGCAAAGAGCGTTAAACAGACGAAATTCCAGAAAATACTGTGAATTGAATACTGTGTTTGGAATATGGTGAACTTGTCCTTCATTGAGAAGTGCGCTGGCTTTCTAAAGGAATCAGGTTTGAGTAGATTTTGTAATTGAAAATATGCTGTTTTTCTAATTTTTAGAAACAGGTAAAAATGACTTACCTGATGAAAGAACCTAGGTTATTAGATCACAATGAAAGCTCAAATAGGAGTTGAAGATAGAAGACATGTCACATGATGAAAAATTAAACAATTAACAAGGAAGAATAAGTGGTGTCTCCTTTACGAACATCTAAAATGAAAAATTTGAAAAATATTTATTTAATGGGTTAGAAAATGAGGATGATGTCAATTCCATCATACTGAATGAGCAGGAAAGAATGCAAATGAAACTAGAGTATCTAGCAATATAAGAATTGAATATTTTGAAAAACTTCAAAGGAGTCATTTGAAAGTCGTTTCGCCTATGATTTTTGCTAAACGAAGAAAACTGGCTTAATGCTCGCATTTGTAAACCCATTTTTCACTTAGTGAAAAAAAATGTAATGCAGATGCCTAGTAACATACATGATAAATCTATTGCTGAAAAACAAATTCATTAATAAAAATGAAATTTGATGAGTTTTTCCAGATCAAAATGATTCTGACATAATTAATTTTCTGGAGTTCATTACCCTGGGAACATTTCCCGGAGCTAAGAAAATTTGCGAAAAGTTATATATGTCGTTTTGAAATGACATAGAGATGTGAAGTATAAGAATTACCATCCAGGAATATTTTGAAAAACTTCAAAGGAAATAAAAATACAAGCTAGAAGTTAAAAGAATCCTCGCTGTTTTCATCAGTAACCAATTAACATGCCAAACATTTGAAAGACACTGCGGAGTTCAAAAATGTATCGGAAAGGCTCATTAATGTCAGAGGGAGTTATTGTGTTGTTAAATAGATATTAGGTTTTACATATAGAATGAATTAAAATATTATTATATTAAAATGTTAATCTATGTCTATTTAATGTTGTATGGGCGTCGATCTGAAACATCGTCTGTGAAAAAATTGTGCGCATAGTATGGAAACAGGTTGGTCACCCTGTCACTTAGATAGAATCACAAGTGAGAGCCTATTGGACGATATATGTGAAGTCAATTAGCTGGCTTGTTCCTGTTTTCGGAATAATGGTTTGGACATTGGTTGCCGTGCTTGCAGCATGAGGTGGAATTTCTAGTATGTTTGAGACATAGATGAGTTAGTTAGTTGAACAGGGGAGGGCCGCCACGGAACATACACTGCTCCTCAAAACACGGGGGGATTAATGCATCATCGGTGCCACCACCTTCGCTAACGTCAACAGATTCCAAACGCCCCATTGGCTACCTAATCAAATGTATCACAGGGTAATAGCGATTCATGATCATCCTGGAGAGCGAGAATGGAGTAGGAACAAGAATGTCAGAATCGTGCAGGTTGAGATTAGAGGAAAATACTGGAGGTCCGAAGATGATTGGCCTTTTCAGTGAGAATTAGCAACAGAACCATTAAATCGAAAATAAGAGGATGAAAGGTAGATTTACTAGAAGTTTTTTGGAGATTGCTTTTTGCGAAGAGGCAGAAAGATTTGTCAGTGAGAGAACTATAGGAACTTAGCGCACTTTCGTTTGATTAAGTCCGCTTTGCTCGTCGAAGAGTATCCCTGCAACGAATTCTAGCTGAATCAAAATTAGCAAGAGTGATTTGGAGACACGGAGATTTTCCACTTCCGATAATCGTCACTGGTCTCTCAGCTCTGAAATGCCAGTAGGACATAGCACTATGCGAACCCTGATTTTGAGTACGAGAAAAGATTTAGTCGAAGATAGGCATGAACCTGCTTCATCCCACTCACGATTACAACTCCACCGTTATCGCAAATCTGAAGCGTCACCAGCAGTCAAAGCAGCATCTCCAATTATAGTTACGTATGAAAGCAAACGCAAGCCCCCAAATCGCCCGATCAAGTGCCCAGAAAAAAACGAGATAGGGCAGGAAGGAGCTGTCTGAGAGATATAGTATATAATTAAGAGACTATAAGGTTTGGTACAGAATTTACAAATATGAGCGGAAGGTGGTGTAATCGTACTATATGAGAGAAGACTATGGTGAAACAATAGTCCAAGTGTGTTCAAGAAGTTGGTTGGGAACGATCCGGAATGTGTGTGGGTCTTTAATTTAGTTGCTCAGATCGTTGAGAATACTAATGTTTTGGCCTCTTCCCCTCATCTAAATCAATATGATCGAACCCCAACCATTCAGTGTTGTGTACATTGAAATCTCCCTAAATAGAGGACCTCATGTTCATTTTGGATTGAGAAATGATAGGAAAGTTCACGCTGGAAAAGAGTAAGATATTCCAAAAAAGACTGAAAATCTGTTCTGTTAGAGCAATCGCTAGCAAAGTCACAAGATTATTGTAAGTAGAGAGATTTTAAGCCACAGAACTCGAAGTTAGAGATTCAAGATTCTCGAGACGTGTTATCGGAGTGCTTTATTGTTTTACAAGGCGATACTCCACCTGTATATATTTTTAATTAATGAAATAAGTTTATAATTGGGAATATCTGAATCGAGTTAGAGGAATCGAAATCTAGCTCATACTGTGGTCTGTCAGACAACGAGCAATAAGTTAGGTTAGAGTTAGAGAGGTGGTATTCCACGGATGCAGAGTTAGAGTTTAAGCCACGGATGTTAGTAAAGTCAATAGAAAGCCCGCGCCGGCGCAAATCCGCCATCACACACTCACACACAACCTCAACAAAACAAAAACAAAAGAAATTCAAAAGACAAACAGACAAACAAGAGCTAAAGAGGAACTAGAAGTGTAATAGAAAGACAACACGAAAATATTGTTTTCATAAACCCCGTAATATAAATAAATATGTATAATATTATCATGAAAAATGAATACAAGCCAACACATACTCACTACTCCGCACAGCCATCACAATTATACGAAAAAAAATTACATTATCAAAATCAAAACTGAATAGATATAAATTAAAATAATTTTAACCAAATACGTAAGTGCTGTGCTAAAAAACCCGTTTAAAAAAAGTAGAAACACTAAAATCTTAAAATTAAAAAAGATGAAGAAAAATGTAACCTAGTGGTATCTAAACTACGTATTTTACAATCCTAAAAACTAACTATGACTATCTAACAACTAAAAAGTTTCTAAAACAAAAATGAAAACGAATAACTTATCTTTTATGAGGGTGATCTAATTTTACAAATATTTAAACCATGATAATTAAAAACAATTAAAGCAGGAGAGCACTCAATGTATAAACACACTCAATTTTAAAAATAACTAAAACATCACGAACACCACTCATTTCATGGGAGCTCCGGTCAAACACGACCTATCACCGCACAGTTTAAACTAAAGCCTATTTCTCCATTTTTATTATATTTTTCTCTTTTTCCAAATTCTAAAATTTAATTAAAATATTTGCACTATTTCCTGTATTTATCAATATCTTATTGTTTTGTAAATTTCGACAATTAATTTCACTATATAGACTAAAATATTTCTTTCATTATTTATTTTTTAAATTGTTAAATTTGTCCATGAGAGAGCCAATGTGGCAACCCTCAACAAAATAAAAGAAAAAAATCATAATTCTTCGTCATATTTTTATTTAAATTAAGAATAACTGTGAAATGAAAGAATATTAAAGGAAGACTCCGAAAATAAGTTTTTGGCACTCGCTTAAATCATTTGCTTTCTGTTAAGTTTCCTCAAGCTTTCATAGTGTTTTCGCCGTGAGTATTCTCATGCGCGCGCACCTGTTTACTATGTTAATCTTCTCGAAAAGGAAGGTGCAAGAGCTATCCCAAGTGTCGTATTTACTAACGAAATTTTTGTTCACGTTGGCTGCTTTGGAATATAAACTAAATATTAATTTGAATTTACTGCTAATAGAAGCATTGGAAAAAGAAGAATTATCGACATCTTTGTTTTCAAATACCAGTATATTGACAATATATTTTTTTTTAATTTCTTCCTAATCCGCCCTTGTATGGAGTATGTTCTCATTTATGGGTATAACCTCCCTCATACCAGTGATATATGTGCTCATGCATATGAATATTTGTGATAAGATAAAAAAATTTTAAAATATTTATATTTATGTTTGTCACCCATATTTATTGGCAATCCTGGTGCTAAAATAGTTAAAAAAAATAAAAGTATAAAAATGTGTCTATTTGAAAAGAAAAATCCAGCTCATGTATCTCTCTCATATATAAGTTATTATAGATACCTGACTCTCTTGGGTGGTGATAGCAAATCAATATATTTATCTTGATTTGATGATAATTTAAATACAAAGCATAGCAGGTCTCTAGTAGCTATGCATGATGGAACCAAAATATTCCAATCATAAATGTATATCATCTATATTTAGCAAGTGGAATTTTTTTTTTAGCCTATTATATATAAATTGATTATATATATAAGGTTTTAAAAAATTATTTGTTACATAACTTCCATAAGTGCAATTTCATTATTACATAAATACTATATTTAAAAATAGGTACTTATAGGTTTGAATACTTATTTTATATATATTTATTAACTATAGTTAAATTACGATATGAATTTTTATACTCTCTACATAGTAAATATAGAATTAAAGTGGCATTAATGTAGTATGCAACTCAGCTATAATATTATTGTTGCATGCATCACCTAAATTAAGTCAAAAACATATCATATTATGAAATAGACAGATGTACTGGCTCAGATTTTGCAATGTGTGTGAAAATTTTTATAGGTTATATTTTAACATTTTTATTTGCATATAATAATTATAATTTATTACTCATAAGTTGTATGAGTTATAATGAACCTTACCCTCAGATCAAGGTCTCTAGAATGTTGTACCATGCATAATATGTAATTTCATTCAAGTGGACAATAAGAAATAATCATATAAATATATTCATTGTATATATTATATATATTGTCATGAGTCTGATGATAATAATAAAAAAAGCTAAAAATAGTAATAATATAATATAAAAAAAATAAATGTTGATTTATGTATGGATTCCGCAAAACCTAGGCCTGCTCAGTATTAGACCAGCTTGGGTGAAGCAAATCAATATATATTTATACATTTTTATTGAGGAAATATTAATATAAGCTATTAACTAAGCTAGTATAGCATGCTAATGTATATAAGGATAAACATAAATATAATTCTAATTATAATTATGATATATATATATTAATGCAGATAATCTGTGCTAAAATTTACCTAGATGAAAGATAACATTAATACTAGGAGTAGAACTAGTTATAAGATTTAATTTTATTCTAATCTGTTTAGATTATCAAAAAATACTATAGATACTAATGTATAAATAAATAATTAGTAAATAATTGTTTAACTTTACTCGAGTGTTGAGAGTAATTACGAGATTTCAATACACTAGAAATGGATTTGAGAAATGTAATGTACTGCGAAGTGGAAATTTATGTGCATTGACTATACAACGTAGTCATAAATAATAAATTAACATACATACTTACCCCTAATGTCGTTTCAATATTCCATTAAGTGAGTTTGAGACAAAACTAATAAGGACTAATTTTTATTTATTCAACAATATATTATTACTACATAGATGAAGTAAAGAATTTCCATACTAACTAGTTAAGCAATTTGTGTCTCTTTGCACCAATGTTTCATATGAATATTTTTAGAAGAACAAAAAATATTTTTAATTTTATTATTGTTTGTTGTATATCACCTACTAATTGTACAATCTAGACTGTGCTGATGGAATATCATGTTATAAATACATAAAAAAGTGTCTTGATTCTCAGTCAAATAAACAGCTATACTGTGACTCAGTATTATGACCAGCTGTGGGTTGAAGGTGCAATATCTCAATAATTATTTATCTATTGATGGATAATAGCTAAATAACAGCTATGTAAACTTAGCTCTCTAATATAATGTAATGAGAACAAATATTAACAAATATTCCATCAGTATGCATACATATTGCAGTGAATTTTTTTTTGCCAATATAATAATATATGATATAGAAATAAAATAATTATATTGTTATATTTTTCATCACTACTAAATACTATATTTTAAATAAATTTAAAGATAATATTATAGTGATACTTATAAAATTTTAGGCCTAGATTTTATTTACTCCATATATATATATATATTATAATACTTATAATAATACTTGTAGTATAGCTACAGCAAATTTGTGATTGCATTAACTAACAAAAAGTAAAACAATAACTTGGCAATGCATTTGCTCCAATGGGTTGAAAAGTTTTATATAAAATTTTAATTTTCTCAAAAGAAATATTATATCTATTACTCTCAACAAGTGGGGGTTTAAGGAACCTCCCTCAATGACTCAAGTACTGTAGCGGCCATGCATTTGAATCTTCAATGTATCTAAATAAAAATATTCTAAATATTATTTGTATGTTTTGTCACCCTGATATATGGCAAATCCTAGTAGCTAAAATAATAGTAAAATTAAAATAAAAAAAAATTAAATGTGTCTGATTTCACGCAAAACCTAGGCCTGTCAGTATATAGTGACCATGCTTTTGGGTGAAATGTGACAAACACCACCCTGGCTGGTTATCTTATGATGGATAATAAGTTTACCGAAAAGTTCAGAGCGGTGTGGGAGCTTCGTGTGGAGAATACAATCTTTGCCATCAGTATATATTATTATATATATAATATATATATATATATTAATATATATTATATAATATGTATATTTCTATTATAATGATATATATATATATATATATATTATAATATATATATATATATTAATATTATATATTATAATTGACATATTTTGCAAATACATGAAATATATATTCTCATATTTATCAAGATCGTTTTTTCCTATTTATTTATTTTATTTTCTTATTAATTATGTAATCAATATGTTTATAATGTGATACAATATTAATTTTATATAAGATAATAATATATATATTTATTTGTATATATATATATATATACATATTATATTATTAATATATTAAATATAATATATATTATATTATATATAATATATATATAAAAATATATATATATATTATATATAAGATATCAGGATATGGGCTACTAGATATAAAATATCTAAATGATAAAAAATAATCAATGAGTTTTTTACTTGATTTTTTAGAAAATTAGGGCAATGAAATTTTTTATTTTATATTGATATTTTATACTTTTTATTTTATTTATTGCTTTTAATAAATTTTTATTTTTTTTTTAATTTTTTATGTATATTTAAGTAATTTTATATCAATTTAAGTATAAAAAATTTAAATATAATAACTATACATATTTACAAATTATATGATAATTTTTAATATATTTTTTTCTAATAATTTTCATAACAATAATAAAACTAATTGGTCAATTATGTCATTGTAACTCGTAAGTCTGTAACATTCTTAAGTGTTGCTCATGTGATATTTAATATGTTTCTCATTGTAAATTTTGAACCCAGAGCTATTATTTAAAAAGTTGATATTTAAATTAGAAATATATTAACGTATGATGCAGGTATATATATATATATAGAATAACTTATAATTATATTTATTAGTTTTTTATGTAATTAATGTCTATATAATATATATATATAAATATGTTAGGCCTATTAAGTATTTGTATTAATATATTGTGTTGTACTATAGTTGTAGGTCGAGAACTGTAATATATATTGATAGATCATATAATATTGGTATGAGATATGAAGGAGCTCTCGATGTAAATTAGTCAATACATTAGATGTGAGAGATAGTATTTATGAGATTTTAGATAGTGATAAGATTACGTAATCTCACGGTGCCGTGACGTTGTTAATTTTAAATAATAAGTCTCCAAATGCTGCAAGAGATTGAAATATTTTTATTAATAATTGGTAATTATAAGGTTCTAATATAACGCTCATATCATTAAATGGCCGTTAGAACATTGTAGAATATAAAACTATAATATGATGTGCCCAATTCTGTAAGTTTAAATTTAAATTGCTTCATTATATTAATTATAGTATATTGTGCTGAGTTCTTCGGAATCGGGATTAATCGATTTATTGATAGGATCCTAATGCAGAGATATTCAATATATTTGATAATAAAAGTTTATATTAAAGAAGAATTAATATATAATGTGACTTTGTGAAGATTTGATCTGAGTGGTAAGTTGTCTAGAGGCGTATTATCATGCGTCGCTTTAGTGTAATTTATTATACTTTATTTACTAGAATGTTTATCACAATACCTATTATATTGGTATTACTGAGAGTACTCTGTATATAGATTAGGCCATGCGACATCTTTAAATATTATTCTTATTATAGTGTATTTAGAGGTTGAATTTTATATATTATGAAGTTTTGTACTCTGTAGATGATATACTATAGTATCTGGCCAATGCTAAGATATCTATACTTCTAGTTTTATATCCTATATATTGTGTGTTATGTGCATTTAGTGAGTGACTAGTTCTATAGATATTCACATTGTCAGTTTTCTTGGGTATTATGTGCTGACTATTTGGATATATGAGGTTTTTGTGTGAGATTTCAATTCTGGTAAGTAGATAGTCATATAGACTTGTTCTTTCAAATATTTAATCTATATAATAAGTATATCTATTGTTAGAATTATTAGGTATTATTTTAAATATTTACTTAATTATATTGGTTTGACTGGGACAGTGTGAGACGCTAATAAAAATTAAGCCTATTTAGGTGGTGCTTTATACTCTATCAAGTATATATCTTTATTTTCTATATTCTTTTACATTCTAATGATAAAGTTTAATTTAAGGTATATAATAATGTGGAACCATATCTATGAGTTGTGCCTCTCTCGAATCTGAATATATGTCATAAATAAGAGTAGATTTGGTTGTGTATTTATATGTATATGGTTATAGAAATTTTTGATATTACTAAAGAGAAAGGGGTCAAAGGATTTCTTTATTCGATTTCAGTAAATTGAAGTTTTTTTTTATTTGTGCTTTATATATATTTTTAGGGGTGTACCGGTGGTGAGTATTCTCTATAGTGTGATGTTATCGCTCTTGTTTTGATATCTGTTTTCTGGTTCTAATATATATAAAATAAGTGCTACTATCATCCTAAATTAAGAAGCCTGCAGTGATAAAGTCACTTCTATCCCTACGAAACATTAGTTCCCGCTATGTGCATCCCTTCATGAAAGTTAGCAAATGAATTGCTAACGATAAACGTAAGAAGCAGAATGGTTCTACTTTTAAGACTGTCCAGTATAACTCGACTAATGAAGATTTATTACTAATGAAAGTGTTGCGCGAGCGCATTGTTAACGAGAAAATCTAACTTCTTTCCTGAAGGTCATTCTCCATATATAATAATATTAACACTTAAAATATATCTTCAAGAGCAAGTATAGGTCACAATGTCTATATGAACTGTTTCAAATCAATTCATTAATAATTTTAATAAATAATATAAAAATAATTAATTATACAACGCATTAGACCCCCTCTAGAATGTGTCCAAGTAATCATCATATAAATAAATTAAATAGAATATAATAATTTTGTGAAGCCGCATGGTCCTTTTTAGCTGTCTCCAGGTCAATTAGTATTTAAATTAATGATAAATTCATAAAGATAATATAATAATATAAAAGTCTGCTATATTGCGTCTTAATTGACTCCTTACTCTCCAAAGACGTCTAAATTTCAAGTTTCAATTTCTTTTTAATAATATATAGAATCACTCATTTCATCACGGCCACAGCCCTTAATCTAGATACACTGCAAATAATGTCCCAACAAATCGTTGCAGCAAATTATAGCAGCAATATTACAAATAAATATAAAGTCGATAATGGTTTCTTCTTAATTGGCGAAAATTGAATCTCCATATGCAATCATAATACACACAATACAAAACTCAGAAGCCTTAGCATTTGCACTAATCAATAACACTCTCCTTACCTATTTGAAGCAATTAATAGAAATTAAGACTAATTACGTCTTCTTTAATGATATGGTTGATCAGTTAATATAGTCATGAATCAATTGATATATAACGATATATATATAATTATATTCTTATTTATTTTTTTTTATTTATGATATTATATTTGACTGGGATACATAATTTGGTATACCCATAGTATATATATAATTATGCATTTACTTTAATTATATTAAAATGCTATTCATTAGTTTACGATTAATTTAGGTTTGTTAAGAAATTTATATTTTATATATTTTCTTATAGGGTCTCTGACTGGTGGTGGTGTTTGAGAAAGGCGCGCGCTCTCATTCGAGATGGTGCTTAAGAGTGTTACTTTGAAAAACGATAAGCTAATATAAAACCCATCCATTTTCCTATGAATTTGCTTCCAAGAGAGTGAGCCGATGTCATTAAGTCTACTTTAATATGCGTGTCTGTAAACGCGTTGCGCACGCTAGCTACTCTGGAAAATCAGGAGCGCAATACGACCAGGAACTATACTCTTTTAAATTGGATCATTAACTATCTGGTTATTAATTCTTCAAAGTTATTAGAGATTGTGAACACGAAACGGCACAATCATCTAGTATGTGGTGTATAATTTAATGATAATCGTTCTACTTAGTGGTTTGAATTACTCTTATTCTTTAACTTAGTTAAATAGAGTTATTATGTCCTTCGTTTGAGTGTTTGGATTTTGTCATCAGAATCAGGCATCGATGGCTATAATGCGATTCACTTGACAGCTAATTTTTTATACATCTAGTTTACCTCGCGAGATAATGTCTTATGTGTATACGGCGCAGTGATGATATTCTGTGAGGTTATATTGTCATAGTGTACATATACTTAATCTTGCTATTGGCTTGGCCGCAGCAGCTCAAAACGGAACCTACTGCGGGCTCTCGGTGTGAACTGACTAATTTCTGTATTCTATATATTATTTTGATACATTTAGTAAGTATTTCAAGGTGTATTGTATCTGGTGTGTGTGAATTCTCTCACAAATATTATTCTAGAAATTGAGGGATGGGTGGCATGTTAGCGCTCTCAACGCGTGCGCATTCAGAGCTATTTTTAAATTTTTATATTTTATTTTATTTTTTTGAAATAAGTTTTAAATTATTATAATATAATATTATTTATATACTTGGAATAATGGTTTGGAAGAAATGATAGAAGGAATCTCTCTCTCATGTGATCATTAAATAGAATGCCAATACATAGGCATGAGTTAAAAGAAAGATGTTTCAGGTTATCTCAATCACTTCACTATTCATTGGATAATGTGTGTATAAGAATATCTTATAATATATATATGGATAATTTGGTATTTCCTTCAGAATATATGGATAGATGTATACATGAAGAAATTCGTGGTTGTGAGTGTGATCTCGATATATCTTTTTTACGAAGAACCTTTCGTAAGTGCTCAATAGTTCGGTGCCCTGTGTTTACCTCGAGAAGCTTAATTATTAATTATTACCAGTTATCATAAACAATATTGGCTTTATATGAAAAGATCTCGTTTATGTGTTTGATTTAATACAAAATAGTTCCGGATTCAATCATTAATGTGCAACACTACTTTGGGGAGTCTCATTAGGTGTATAGTAAGATTTATTCTCAACCTCTACGCTGAGGTATAATTTTGATAAATTTGCGAGTTATGCTATAGGGCGCATATCGATCATCTAGATTTCATGAAAGTTTTTAATATGCAATATGAAGCAATGATTTAAGCTTACGTTGAGTCATTAAACTTTTTTTAGTGTTCACTCTTTATATTTATAATGAATTTTGTACGTTTATTTAGATGTATGAGGCTCTCGTGTGTACTATGCTTCATAAATTTGAAGAAAGAGATAGAGCTCAGGTCATTATATGTGTCTGAACATAGAATATGTGGATTAAGAAATGTGTAACTCACTTTAGAATCTTTCTCATGTGATATAAATTCAAGGAAATGGTTACTAAGGATTTTGAAATCTATGAGGATCAGTATTTGTAATAATGTATCTGAAAGCACATTTTCAGTTCTATTAGTCTTTTTTAATCTAATTATTTCGTAATTATTTATATATAATTATTTGTTTGTGTATTGAACTGTGATAATTTTTAAAATGAAATGATCCTTATATTATATATATGTGGTATTTATCAGTAATATAATATATATTTATATTTTATAACTATTTAATTATAATATAATTATACTAATTATATTTTAAGAATTCTGTCGCCACGTCCAATTATCTTTAAATATTTTTTATGGGTATATTAATAATAGGGGGAAGAGTTGTAATATTGGTAATTTCATGCATTTCTTCTATTTACTAAATACTCTTATATGATATTTATTATATTTGAAATATTATATTGAGAAATGCAAATTATCAAATTGTTAATTTACTAATATATTTTCATAGAAACAAGACTGTACAACGCTATTGAGTTCTGATTACGATGTTCATATATGACAGTTATATTGATTTATATAATTTGTATGGAGATAGTTATAATTAATTGATAAGACCACGATTATATCTGTTTAGATAGTAGAGTTGGTAGAGGTATATTATAATAGATTAACTCTATCTGAGATAATAATAGTTTGTGTTACTAATTATTTTTTGTGTTTCAATTAAAGTAAATATTCCGGTGAAATTGATCATTCTCACCTCAGGTCTTTTTAGCCATCTTGTTGACAAGTTAATTTAGTAGTATGGTTCTGTATGTCCGATATAGATATATTTTTTGAATTGCTTTAAATTTTAGTATGTTATCGCTTCCTGAAAGATATAGTGACGAAGTCTAATTTTAATGAAGACGTTGTTATCTCAGAAGGTCCACCTATTCGCGAAAAGATAAACTCATTCTATATAGAAATATATAAAACGTATAACGTAGAGAATATAACAATAATCTGTTGTTAAATCGTATATACTTCGAGCTTATAATTTTACGAATATATCGTCTTTTAAGATAACTGAGACTCTTGCAGAATGCCACAAGAGATCTTAAAGTAAAGTCAGTCAGGAAAAGATGCTCTCTACATATAAAATGCAAAAGGAATCAGTTTAAATGAATATTAAAAAGTTAGTGATTTGATCGAGTGGCATGACAAGAAAAAGTGCGCAAGAAAAGCTCGCGAAGCTGCGAGAGCTCGCAGAACTGAAAGAGACATAGGCTTCACAGACTCATTCGGCGGAAAGGATAAGTGGCATAAGAGAGTGACAGCAGAAGCCGCGAGAGAAGATGGAGCAGAATCCACTGACTATGCTAGGAATTCAGCAGTGAGAAATATCTGAAGAGAGCAGCGTGAATATAGTGATATTGTACTCTCAAAGATGAGAACACGAGTTAGACTTAGTCTCGATATTGAAGTCCAAGCTGGATAAAATAATCAATAAACTTCTAGAATTTGTAAAATTGATGCAATTCTAAGATAGCCCTATAAAGCTTTACCTTCTTTAAAAATTCATAAATAGAGAAATTAGAATTGCTATCTTGAAGGTTTGATGTATCACTGAATAGTGAATGAATGGTAGATAGGGAATATAATTGAATCACTCCACCTTAGTGCTTTATATATGACGGGATAAATAAATGGACTATGTGAACATATTCGCTGAGCGTTTCCAAAAAGGATGAAGCTGATGAATTATATGATAAATTTGAAGAACGCTCTTTTGTTGTATGCTATAACTTAACTGAAGGACGATACAGATTAATATAAATTATAGAATATATCGAAAGGCTCAACATAAAGACTGATTGTGAGAAACAATTCTCTAAGTTCATCGATATGAGTTAAATAGAACTATATGCTGAAGTTGATAAAACAGTCTATAAATTAATAATAAGTTTTTATATGATGTTATATAATCTATTATTGTCGCTGAATACATTTTATTTAATAAATCTGCCTAATAAGGTAGTTAGCTGATCTCTGTAGGGAATTAAAGATATAGTATTAACTTGACGTTATCGCTCAAGAAGCGGAGAACTATCTTCTTGCGCATAACAATAACAATCATCAAAGAATAAAGAAAGTATAAAATCATGCATTTAAAATAGGAGAAAGAAGATTTAAATCGTAAATCATCTGATATTATTGAAAAACCGTGAAAGGCTGTATATATAATACATGTTTTTATAAAATGTCATATATATATGGTAATGAGAGTAGGGCACTACTAAACTATTAGATTGTAAGATGAATCTAACCTCGGATAAGAGTAACTCGGTCTAATATACTAAAGGAATGTATAAATACTTACGATATCTTATAAGTAATTATTGTGAAGTGAGAAAACTCAAAGACGGCCAGCCGCTGCCATGATGTATTAAATTTGACTACCTCAAATTCTCGTTGAGATAATCACGAAGTGAAGAGATTTTGCTAAAATCTCTCATTTCGCGTGGCCAAATTTGTGAATTTGATTGAATTGTGCACAGTCAGGTGAGACTTACCTGACAGATATGGAAGGCGCACTTCTCGCACAAGGTAGCACCGAACAGTTCAGCTACAAAAATTTATCACCGTGATCGACATCCGCAAGAGTGGCACAATAATGATTGTGAATTACGAACTGCACGTTGCTAGGATATTCAAGATGTTTACTTATTTCGGTGATAGTGTGAGTGGAAAGAATTAAACGGTTGTATTCCGTAAGGTGTAATAATAAGTCCTGTATTGTATTAGTGATTCCATTGTAAAATGAAATATATCACTTTGTGGGCAAGGAATGGAGACCTGCGCAGAAAGGTATATCGGAGGATTACTGATAATACAATCAGGCATGCACCTATTGTTTCTATGCTTAGTGTGTATATCATACTTTTCTCTCTAGATCGTGTGGAAGCTGTGATATTGCGTAGATGCTATTTTGAATTTATAATATTATGAAAAATTTATAGGAAATTATTGCGAGGTGAATGCAGATTGATTCACTGCGTAGAAACAATGATGTTCTGTTCACGTACTCGAGTGGCAATGATGCGAAGGAACGCTTTAAAGACACAAAGGAAAAGACGGCTGCGTCTGAGATGGGATTTTAAATATATACAATACATCATGTTTTATAGTGACTCTGATACTACTCACGAAGATATTATCTAAACGTGTGAGTCAGTAAATTCAGACTAAACCTTTCCTGCATAGCCGTCCAACGCGACAATCCCGTTTTTTTAGTACTCTGTTTCCATAGAAAAGTTAAACAGTTTTTATTTAGTAACAAAAAGGAAATAATTAAATGATAACTATTTCA
>JABUQX010047313.1:0-22500 GCA_015478945.1 Trachelipus rathkii
CACTCTAACCACTATACCACACAGATATCTCGTAGAATTACCAAAATAAATTTATTTATATATATTAATAAGGATTTTTTCAGTAGTAGAGTTTGCATTATTATATTATAATTAGAGATTATGAAAAGGTTTTCGCCTATATTTTATACATATTTTATATAATAATTATAGGCAATATTTGAATTTACATCATAGCTTCTCGAATTATTTTTTATTTTCATATTATCCATATTATATGATAAATCATCTATCGATAGTTTTGTTTTACATGTTTTTTCGAGTTCTTCATCTGAATTGATTTTTTCTTTTATGTATTTTATTTTCTTGGTGATAGTTGAAAATGGAAGATTTATTTTCAACAGAAAATTGTATTCGTTTATTAATTCATAAAATCTTTTATAATAAAATAATTGACGTTCTCCACATTCGAATTTATATTGCAATACAAGTTTTAATTAGAATCTTCCAAGGTGATCTCATAGCTAAGTGGTTGTCGTTCTTGCCGTGAGTTTGAGAGGTCGTTGATTCAAACCTTTTTGAATTTTTTAATATTTTCAGATGAAAATTTTTGTTGTTTACTACAAGTTCTAATTTTATTATCTTAGTCTACCACATAGTATAGTGGTTAGAGTCTTTGCCTCAGATGCAATGTAAGCTAGTTCGTATCTTGTTGATATTTTAGAAAGTCTTACAAATCCACTGCACTCGTGAGTGCAGTGAGAAGTGTTAGTAATATAACACATCTCACTGCACTCGTGAGTGCAGTGTTAGTAATATAACGTATTAACACATGCGAAAAATCAACTTGTGAGGTACTCGAGTTACATATATATTTTGAAGTATTTTTTAAGTTAGAAAAATTCGTAGATTTTTAAAAACTATTTTATGATAAAAATCTGAAGCATTTCTTAGTTAGAAAAATGAAGGAAAAATCAACAGATTTTTAAAAAATTTAGAATAAAAATTTAGAAGAAAAATCTCTTTCTAATTAAGATTGTTTTGTTTTTAATGTAATTTTATTAGGAAAATAGTTATTAAAGATAATTTAAAAAATTTAAAAGATAGAGAAATTATAAAAATAGCAAAAATGTGTAGAACTCTACGAGTTAGTTTGAATTTTTTTTCTTTTTTCTAACTTAACACTAACAGTCAATATTTTTTAGGAATTTTTTGCTTTTTTCTTTTTAAACCTTAACTTACAACTAACATGCAATATTTTTTTAGATTTTTTTGCTTTTTTTTAAACCTAACTTACAACTAAAAATTGCAATATTTTTTAGATTTTTGCTTGGAAATCTCTAACTTAAAACTAACATGCAATATTTTTAGATTTTTTTTGCTTTTTTTAAACCAACTTACAACTAACATGCAATATTTTTAGATTTTTTTTGCTTTTTTTTTCTTAACCCTTTCGACGCCTCTCGGGACATATATGTCCCACGAGAAATTAAAATTTTTCATTTTGGGGACAAATATTACCAAAAAACAAAGTATTATTAAGGCTTACGACATTTAGAGTTCTGTTCGGTGCCAGGCGTACGATTTTGCCCGAACATGAAAAAAATTATCGCAACTACTACAGGTAGAACGTACTTGTTTCTGCAAAAGTATCAAATGTAATTCTTGAAGTACAGTTTTTAATTTGCTTTTTACGAGCCTATTTTTCATGAATATACTGAAACATTGTTGCGTAAGCCGCTTTTTTATGATGAAGCGTTATATTCTAGAATATAATTGTTACCTTTTAGGATAAAGCTAAAAAATTACTTCAATGGTACTTATATTGGTCCCTTCCGCGTTTTATTCTGGGATATAATTGTCCTGTCGAACAAGTATAAATTACACATGCCAGTAATTTTAAAAATTGGCAAATGGTAAAAAATAGCAATAAACACACATTCACAACACACACAAATATATATATATATAATAGTATATATATTATATTATATATATATATATATATATATATATATATATATATATATATATATATTTATATATAAATATTAATAATAATAATAGTATATATATAATATATATATAATATACTATCATATATTAATATATATATATATATTATATATATAGTATATATATATATAGTATATTATATATAATATATATATATATATATATATATTACTGATAAGCAATAGATAGCAAATATCAGCAAAAATATTCATCACTATTGGACAGAATATGAAGAGTTTTTCATCAGACGACATTATCAGGGAATCGAAATTGAGCAGGCTCACAGGAGATGAAGACAGTGATAATAGGAGATGAAGCATCTACACTCTACAGTATTGGAAAATGAGTAGACTGCAATATGAAATGAGAGCCATCTTTTGTTCCAAAATTTACAATTCCTAACAAAATGAATGGGTTTGTACTTGCTGAATATCAGTAGGTCATCAAGTGTTTTGAATATTTTTGAATTATTCCCTAGAAGGTTGTTAATTTTCATTTCACAGTGTACAAATGAGCGGTTAAAATTATATTGGGGTTGAAAAAGACCTTTTCAGTTTTCCAACTAGCGTTGGAGGAAATTAATGATTATTGAGGATTTCAAATTATAATGAGGTTATTGTCAGACGTGCAAAAAATAAATTTGTATTGGTCTCTGAAGCATCAGTAGGTAATATTGTTCATCAAAAAATTGCATGTCAATGGATATAGCAAGATTTCTTCTGTCAAAGTTATATTTCAACTGCCTCTCAAAAACATGCATGGGTAATTTATAATATATACATTATAAAAAAAACTCCTTTTCAACATAACTTAATCGAAAGGTTCCTCCTTAAAGCTTATTGAGAAAGAGAAATCTGAGGCAGACATTAGTAGAAAGAGGAAAGCTTTGGGAGGCCCTCAGAAAATGTAAGTTTATGAAGCATATTGGAAGCAATTTCCCAATAGAAGGAGAAACGAGAGGGAGATGTGTTAGATGTGACCAAAGAAAAATAGAAAAAAGGACAAAGACAATTTACCGAGAATGCCAGGTTGCTTTATGTAAAAACTGCTTTATTCCATATCATATATAATTATATATATAATATATATATAATATGTTAAATATATATATATATATATATATATATATATATAATATATATTATTATATATATATATATTATACTTATAGTAATAATATATATATATCATATATATATATAAAATAAGAGTAAAGTAAGATTTATTTTCAAAATTTCCAAATTATATTCATCTATCATACTCAGAAACTTATAAGATTTTTTTTGAGATTAATTCTTTTATTTGAATAAAATTTGAGCGCATTTTGTTTTAGAACCTTCCTATGAAAAGTAAGTGTAAAAATTGCAAATTGTTCATTCACAAAATATTTTGATATGGAAGTAAATAGCACTAAAGGGACACTTTAGTCCCACATAATAGTGCTAGTGGGACACTTTAGTCCCACTTTATAGTGCTAGTGGGACACATATGTCCCATCAAAAATTTTAATGATAGGATGAAATCACGAATGTGGGGAAAACATATGTTTATATACTCATCAAAAGATGCAGGAAAACCATTTGTTCAAGTTTCTAAACTAATCCTGCAAAAGTCGCGTCGAAAGGGTTAAACCTAACTTACAACTAACATGCAATATTTTTTAGATTTTTTGCTTTTTTCTTAAACCTAACTTACAACTAACATGCAATATTTTTTTAAATTTTTTGCTTTTTTCTTAAACCTAACTTACAACTAACATGCAATATTTTTTTGGTTTTTTGCTTTTTTTTTTAAACCTATCTTACAACTAACATGCAATATTTTTTAGATTTTTTGCTTTTTTTTAAACCTAACTTACAACTAACATGCAATTTTTTTTAGATTTTTTGCTTTTTTCTTAAACCAAACTTACAACTGACATGCAATATTTTTTTAAATTTTTTGCTTTTTTCTTAAACCTAACTTACAACTAACATGCAATATTTTTTAGATTTTTTGCTTTTTTTTTTTAAACCTATCTTACAACTAACATGCCAATATTTTTTTAGATTTTGCTTTTTTTTAACCTAACTTACAACTAACATGCAATATTTTAAATAGATTTTTTGCTTTTTCTTAAACCTAACTTACAACAACATGCAATATTCTTTTTTAAAGTTTTTTCTTTTTACCTTGGTGTTAACTTACAACCAAGAATTCAAATTTTTTTAGATTTTGTTTTTTTTTTAACACCCGTGTTACAAACTAACAAAATGCAATATTTTTAGATTTTTTGCTTTTTTAAACAAAGCTTACAACTAACATGCAATATTTTTTTAGATTTTTTGCTTTTTTCTTAAAAAACCAACTTATACAATTAAATTCAATATGTTTTAAAATTGCTTTTTCTTAAACCTAACTTACAACTAACATAAAATTTTTGCTGGCGCCAACTATCTTATTCTATAATGTCCTAAAGCTAATGTGTTTATATTATTTTCTAACATATATCGTTTATCGTCATTTCTCGATAAAGCTATTGTTATTTACTTGGGGTAGTCATACACAATCATGTTTTTTTACTTTCGTATTTAAATTTAGTTTCCTTATATAGGGTTTCTTCATTAAATAATACGTTTTTTATAGTCATCAATGTTAAAGTTTGATTGATAAACGCTTTTCTTTACTCCTTAGCTTTTTTAATTTCTTTATTTTCATGTTTATAAAATATAAATTTGCTCTTAGTCCTACAAATTCTGTTATCAGTTTTCCAGCTGTTTCATTCTTTCATTTTACCTAATACCTTTTATTTTTTTCTGAATATAATTTATGCTCTTTCGGATAATAATCAGATGTATCGAACAGTTTGATATTACTTTTCATATATTTTTATATATCATCGTTTGTATATTTCTATTGAATATGTATCTGTAAATAATAATTTTGCTTTTTCAATTATATTTTATTTTTTATATGATTATAATGAAAGTCATACATTAAAGTTTTACCTAACTCTAAAATAGTCATTCCTACATAGATAGGTTTATCAAACCTTAGTTTAGTTTTTTTCATATGACAAGCTATTAAATTTTCTGAGAATATTTTAAACGATTCAAAATTTGGTCTATTTACTAATTTTTGAGGAGCTTGTTCTTCATTTTTTACTAGGTCGTACATCACTCTATTTCTTATGTTTCCATCGTTTTACCAAACACTGATTTGTTCATTTGTCATTTGAGTTTTTATATCGCTATCATTTTTCGCTTCCTTGTCACATTTTCTCGTGTTAAAGATCAATGTATGATTTCATCCAATCGCTCTGATCAAATTCTAATATTCTATGTATTTTCATTAGTTTCAGTCCTAAATTCAAGCACTGTTTTAAATTTCTATAGTGTATGATGTATTTTTCTTTATTATTCAAGTTTGGAACTAATTTTGAAACTTTATCTAATTTTATATTTTCTGCTGCTAAGGGGTAATCGTTATGTAAATTGTGTAGATCTTTAGGATATTCCAAATCAACTTCTAAAATATATCCTTTTTTCGATTCATCACTGATGTCCAAAACATCAAAATCGTTAATGTTTTTCATCCATTTAAAGTTTCCTGTTGGCAAATACTGAGACATTGCCCAGCCATATAAATTATTAGCATCTAAATAAGTGATATAACTATGCGGTTTATTTTTATCATAACTTTCTTGAAATATATGGATTTATTAACCTCGCAGTATCGATTGGTTATTAGTACTGATTTCCTCCTCTTAATTCCTTTTTCTATCATTAACAACATATCCGGATCTTTTAATAAATCTAATTTTATTTTCGTTTCTTTTAATAATGCATCCCAAGACAATCCTGGTGATGTAAAATAACTTGCTGGATCTAATTTATAAGTGTCTAAGCACGTTGTCCTGAAATTTTCGAAAACGTCGGCTAAAAATAATGTATCTGATTTTAAATATAGCATATGATAATCTCTAAACGTTTTACAGTTAAATTTTGCCCAGATATGCTGTGCATGTTTATAGTCTTCATTTGACATGTGTTCCTTATTTAAAATATTATAAAATTTCTCTTTTTTAGGTAATTTTCATGATTAAATTTTGATATATCATCCATCCAGTCATATGGATAAATTCCTTTACGTTTTAGTAGCTGAAACTGTTCATCTTGATAATATTTGTATAAATTCTTTAAATTTTCATTTTCTAAATTTGATGTCAGTTTAGCTAAGGATGATGACATAAATCTAAAACTATCGAGGAATCTCAACTCCATGCTTGTTGAGATTATTCCTTCACCAACTTTTATAAACTGACTGAAACTTATATAAGTTTCATCCGTTTGAGGAATTGCTTTTTATTATCACAGTTGGAACTTCTCAATTCTTTAATGAATAAATGAGCATCGTATTTAGATAAATTATGCATTATTATCGGGATAAATTTAGGATTTCGAATTTGTAAATTAAAACTTCTATGAGCAGGTCCTCTATATTCTTCTGTTAAGTGATTATGATCTCTTACTTCAAAATCGTTTTCTGTATATTCTCTTTTACATACATAACAACGGTTTGCATTTTCGTGATTTAATTTTTCTTCTGGAGTTAAATTCATTGGTTTGTTTATTCTCAATAATTCATAAATTCTTTTTGATTCTGAAATTAAATATTCTACAATCGTTTTAGATGCATTTTTTCCTTCATATATTTCAAACTTTGAATATTCATCCACATCGCATTTCGTATAACAACACCAACTGTTTGGTTGATGTTTCTGTAAATTAATCGTATAAAATTCTTTAGGATTTGGTTGAGTTGTATGTATTTTTTGTAGGATGCTTTCAAAATCCGCATATATAACAAATGGATGTTTGAATTGTTTATAATGAAGTCTAAATTGTATTTGACCTTCTTATAATTCCATTCTTACCGGTGTATGAATACTGCCATTTGGTAAATGATTATCTAATAATTCTTTTTTATAAAAGCTATATAAAGAGAATCAACATGGATAAGTTTGTCCATTATACTTTTTATTAATGAATGGACTCAAACGTTTCATCAGTAAATAATGCGTATTTTTATCATTTGATATTAAAAGTAAATCAACATGTTTATTTTTTTTAATTTTAGTAATTCTTAATGGATATAATATTTCTTTTTCATCTAATCCATATACATTGATAGATACATCGTTTTGATTTTCAAATTTATAAATATTTTTTAGTTGCACTGGGAATTCTATTCCTTTCCAGTTATATTTACTAGAATTACTTTCTTGAGAGATTAATTTTTGTGAATTTATTTCTCCATCTAAACAATCAGATCTTGCTATACCCCATTTGAAATACATTTTTCCCGTTAATCTTTTTTATTTTTGAATATTTTATCAAGCCCAAATTTAACATGTTTTATAACTTAGTCGGAGTTTCTATCAGTTTGATGAAGCTCTCAACGGCCTTATATTTTGCTAAATTTTTATTTCAAAATCTAAAAGTTTTATCTTATTCATTCAATTTGTATCTTTTATGTAAATTAGATATGTAATTCTCAATCTTTTCCAGCTCCTTCGATGTACATGTTTTCCTTTTATTTTGAGAATTTATTTGTTTTGCGAATATCATGGAACCACTATTAAACCAATTTTGAATCGTTTGTTTTCTTTCATCAGGTAATTTTTTATAAAATTCAACGTGAAGAGAAAGACTTAATTTAAAATTTTTCCAATTTTGGTCTTGAATATTATTTTTAATTGTACTCATCACATTATTAATAAATGTTCTTGTTTCAATTATTTTTAATTTGTATACCAATAGGCCTTCTAAAATTAACTTGAAATTTCTCCTTCTGCGACAATTTTTATAATCACATTGACATCGAATTTCTTTGATGAATCTTACTTTTTCTCATGTATTTTAAGGTTTAGAACGCTTTTATTACACATTGAGCATAATTTCTTTTTATCATCAAAATAATTCAAATTAAGCAATGATTGATTTGTATTTCTCTTATGTTTATTGCTTCTTTCATTAATCTTAAATTTTTTAACATTTGTAAAGCAGACCTTGCAAGTTGTCATTGATCTATTTATTATAGAGGGAAAATATTTTTTTGAATTTATATCATTCTCAGGTCTTGCAATTTATTTATAGATTTTTTTATTATAAACGAATTTACAAAATCACGTTTTTAGAAAAAATTTAAAAAATTAAAATCTTTTTAAAAATACTGTAATAGATTTCGAAGAAATAAATTATAAACACGTAGATATAAAAGATAAAAAAAATTATGAAGAAGTAAGTTCAAAGGGAGTATCGTTTCAATACAATTAATACAATTTTTTACTCTATAATAAATAATGGAAAACATTTCAGTGCATTGGAACGATAACGCAAAGAGTAATCAAAAACATTATTTCTTATTACCTTCACCGAGTTGTAGAGCTCTTATTATTGGTAAATCAGGATGTGGAAAAACGAATTTACTATTAAGAATGTTACTTTTACCGAAGTGGTTAGATTATGAAAATCTGTTTGTGTTCGGAAAATCTTTACATCAACCTGAATACAAACTTTTAAAATCTGGGCTGGAGAAAGGATATAATAAAAATGAAATCTTTAACTTATTAAAGGAAGGTGGAGGTATTATAGATTCGTACATTAAAATCTACCTAAAAAAAGATGTAAACAAAAATGTAGAGTAAACTACTTTGAAAATTCTAACGAAATTCCTGATCCAACAAATGTTAAATCCAGCAAAAAGAATCTCTTTATATTCGATGATATTATGACTGATAAAAATGAAAGCAAAGCCGAAGATTTTTACACTAGAGGAAGGCATAATAATACGAGTTCTATTTACATTAGTCAAAATTATCATAAACTCCCTCGTCAAACCACAAGGTCTAATGCTAATATACTTATTTTATTTAAACTCCCTGAAAAAGATTTGAGACATATACACGACGACTTTGTTTCAAATAAGATGGATTGGGACGAATTTAAAAATTTCTGTAACAGTGTTTGGAAAGAGTTATTTGGTTATATTATAATAAATCAAGACTTAAGACCGAGCGAAGGAAAATATCAAGCAAATTTCATTCAAGTCTATATTCCTAAAAATATTTTTTTTCCTCTTAAATAAATGTACATCTACAATACGACTAGAAAAAAATTTTTAATCATTTAAATGAAACAATATTAACTGAAGAAAATATAAGATATATTAAAGAATTAAGACATTTTTTAAAAATGAAAACTGGTTCAGGATTATTAAATTCAATGTTGAAGAAGCTTCCTTTACCAGAAATACATTTAAATTTACCTAATAATGTCCCCTCAGAGAATATTGAGAACGGTTCTTACAACAATACTGGAAAATATTCATATTGCGGTCCAGGTACGAAAGTACAAAAAAGATTAAAAGAAGGATATAATGGTGTTAACAGTTTAGATAAGGCCTGTAAACAACATGATATAAATTATTTAAAACATAAAACATACGAAAGAGAGAAATGCGGCAGATGATTTATTAGCAAAACAAGCGAGTGAAATTGCGTTAGATCCTAATGAACCAGAGTACGTTAGAAAAGACGCGAGATTAGTCACAGGACTTATGGGAATGAAATCAAGATTGGGAATGGGTTTACCATCAAAAAACGGGGTAAAGAGCTCGCGAAATCGGGCTCTGAAAAATTGAGGAAATTATATTATAATCCTAAAACTGGATACTCAGGAATCAATGATTTAGTACGAAAAAGCGGGTTGTCTTCTATTATAGTTAAGGACTGGTTAGATCATCAAAACGTTTACACATTGCATTAACCAATAAGACATAAATTTTCAACGAGAAGAGTGATGGTCTCTAGTGTTGATGATCAATTGCAAGCTGATTTAGTAGACATGCAAAAATATAAATCTCAGAATAAAAATATCTAAAAATATAAATTACGTACTAACAGTTATAGATATATTAGTAAATACGCTTGGGCTACTCTATTAAAACACACACACACACGATATGCAGAAGTACATTCTCGAATACTAATTAAGAGAGTCACAAGAGAGGAGCACAGCACATACGGAATAAAGGGCTGAACTTCCATAAAATTAAACCCACTCAAGAGCTTTTTAGAAAACATAGAATACATTGGCTTCGCTACAGAGAATGAAACGAAAGCTCAAGTAGTAGAAGATTTTAACAGAACTTTAAAATCTAAAATGGAAATATTTTTACAGAAACAAAACGAAGAAATGGGTTGATTCTCCCTAATTTAGTAAAAAATTATAATACAAGTTGTCATAGAAGTATTAAAATGACTCCTGAACAAGAATCTCTTGAAAAGAATAGTAAAGTTGTGTACTGATTTCAATGCTCTACATTTTCATTAACAAAATTTAACTTGTGATACTAGTTCAAGAGCTAACTGAAGCTAAAGATTTTTGAGAAAAGGTTGATCTTCCAAACTTTACAGAAGAAATATTTATTATATTGAAGTATTGAAAACAAAGTCTTATAACTTTAAAATAAGAGACATGAGTGATGAAGAGATTATTGAAAGTTTTTATGACATCGCTTAATGAAAGTGAATTATAGGAGGTTGAAAAAATATTAAACAAGAAAAAAAGAAATATTAGTTAAATCGATAGAATACTAACACCAGAAGAAATTAAGAAGTCTTAAAGCAGATACAGAACATCAAACATCAAACACTAAACAATCAAATGACGGTCTAGCTAAATTCTTTATGAAACAGATATCCTATGTAAAACGGAACGTGAAACGGTTAGATGTTTGATGTTTAGCTGTTTGATGTTTGATGTTTAGCGGTTTCCTGTTTCTGTTTTTTTTTCTCTTTAATAAAATTACGTTAAAAGAAAAATCTGATTTGGTAAATATTAGAAAGAAACTTCAGAAAAGAATTTTAATTGAGAAATTAGGTGAACAAGATATCTATCAAGAAAATATTAAACTACTACAACCATTAATTGAACCGATTAAGAATATAACTGTGCATTAAAAAGAAATACTTCAAACTCAACCAACACTACCAGCTCTTACTTCACGTCAAGTTCCTTTAGCTATTGAAGAAGTATCAGCATCACCTAGCTCTCCTAGATATAATTTTACAAAGTTAGGAAAAATAGCAGCAAAATATATGAAAGTAATTTCATTATCCTAATAAATATGACAACGCATTCGGTATTAAAATGACTGGAGGAAGGTGATGATTTTAAATTAGGTAACGCAACAGTGTTAATAATTGATGGTAATAATTTAATTATTGATAAAACCCAATACATCGGTACTGAAGGTCTATGGAAACTTCTAACCTTGAAAAATCCTGGAGAAGTTTCCCGTAATGACTATAATAATTATAAGAAAATTAATTCCTCAGAACTAAAGCGTTTTTTTAGATACGATGGAAGTACTGCTAAATCGAATCGACTGTGATAATATAAATGATGTTTATTAAACCAATATATGACGTGAATATAAATTGCTTGTGAATTAAAATCGAGAATTACGTCTAGAAGTAAGAACACCAAGAAGTAGCCAGAGTTGGAGATATTCCGAAGAACTAGTGTAGTGAGACGTACTGAAAATATCAGGTAACGGGAAGTTTCACAATGTTTTAACCAGAATCCCCTAATGAGCTTGTTAATAAATATAGAATATTATTTTCAGAAATTCAATCGGGTAGTACTAACGTTTTTAATGAGTTACAAGCTTTTATGATGAACTGTTAAGATTAGGTATATTTGATAACTGATTAAAACATCTTATAAATAACTTTTTTCACTACTAACCTTTCAGGAAAGCAATTTATCTTAGTAATACATCATGATTTCAAATATAATTTTTACGCCTTCTCTAAATTAAGAAAAAGGTAAAACCCATGAAATAGCGTTATTAAATATAAATACGTATAATTCAGTACAAAATATTTATTAATCAATAATAAATTTGATATGGGACGAAATGCAAAATTTTTGAAATATTATTTCCAACAGGAGCTTATGAAATCAAAGCGATTAATAATTACATTCAAGAACATCTTGTTAAAAATAAGCATTGAGAAGCATTCAGTATTGAAGCAAACCACATAACTATGAAATGTCTTATTCATGTTATAAAGGCTAATTTTATTATATATTTTAATGAAAAGTCATTTAAAAATCTTTTAGGATTTAGTAGGGATGCTATTGAAGGCATTGGAAAACATGAAAGTGAAAACATTGTTAATATTTCACCAGTAAATTCTATCTTAGTTAATTGTGATATTATAGAAGGTTCTTATCTTAATGGACATCAAAAACCAATTTTGTATAGTTTCTTTTCCGATGTTCCTCCCGGTTATAAAATTCCAACTGTTAATTTAATTCATATTTGGCTTACTGATCAATATCATAAACCGTTAAATCTTCGAGGAGAAGAAATAACTATTCGATTACATTTAAAATCAACATAAACTTTTTTTTCTCTATAATAAATGGAATATAATTTAAATTGGAAGGAATCATCAGAAATAGATGATTCAATTAAAAGATTTGAATATCAAGAATATGAACCTTATACAGGAGTTGATTTAAATACACCTAGTGATATAAGAATATCTGTTCAAAATCAGGATGAATTTTTACTACCTTCTAGAAGTTATATTTATATCGAGGGATCTTTAAAAAAAGAAGATGGATCAACATTTGAAAAAGATCAACCTGGAACTGGAACTGAAGCAGGAAAAGAATTATATATAAATTTAATAAATAACGGAATCATGTACTTATTTTCAAGAGTTGAATATCAACTTGGAAATAAAAGTATGGAAGAATATCCAAATCCTGGACAACATCAAAAATGAAAGGACTTTTAATCATCATATCCTCTCAATTATTTAGAAGGTATGAATTTTATGTGGCACCTGAAAAATCTGAAAAAGTATATCCAAAATTTAATGATCCTGAATATATAGAGAGACATAATTAATTATTTAAAAACCCATCGGGAAATTTCAGTGTAGCTGTATCATTAGTCATAGAGTTTGGATTTTGGCGAGAAATTATGATGAAAGTAATTTTCGCATAAAACATCAGCGGTTACATTAAGAAGAAATCAACATGACATTGATGCTATATTAAAAATACCTATAAAAAACGATGAAGGTATTTGAAGTTCCAGACGGTAAAATTATTTTGTCAAAAGAAGTATTAAGAATTCCACTTGTAACACATACAGATAATTATTTGATAAACTATAATTAAAGATATTAAAAATAAAGTTACTTTAAATATTATTTTTTGAAATAGACAGTTGTGAATCTATAGATGTTAAATCAAGGACAACAACAATTCGATTGAAGATTAAATATTACAACCGAATCAGAGAAACCAAATATATAATCATAGCTTTTCAAGAAGAAAAGGATGATAATCAAATTATGAATCGAGGTATATTCAATCATTGTAATGTAACTAATGTTTTTGCTCAATTACAGTATAGCAAGAGATATCCAGAAATGGATCATCAACTAGATTTTAATGAAAATTATTGTGCAACCGCTTATATAAAATGTTGTCAGATTATTTTAATCACATACTTAATAAAGAAAGTTGTTCTATCAGTTAAGTAGAATATCGAAATTTTATCCATTGCTAGTTTGTGGTGTAAGAGAAACAATCTGAAAAAATTTAAAAATTCAGTTACAGATATTTAAAATAAGAGCAACTTTTAAGAAGAAAATATATCAAACCTACAAAGGCTTATTAGTATTATCAGATCGACTTGTGAAACTCCAATCTGATGGAAATAAAATGAATATCGCTTTGTAATTTTTTTTCTCTAAATTAAAAATTATTGTATTTCATTGTAGAAAAAAATAACAAATACTGAATGTTCAAAAGGTTAGACAAATTAAAAGTAGTATGCTTAGAGGTACATGCTCAAGAATGTGGAAGAGTAAAAACTCAATAACACTAATAATATAAATTATAAAAAAAAAATAATATATATTATAAGAAAGGAGTCATCATTTCCAGGCGATGGTAAAAAAATGAGTTACGTTTAAAATTATATATATATATATTATATATATATATATATATATATTATATATAATATATTATATAATATATATATATATATTATATATATATTATATATATATATATATATATATTATATATATATAATATATAGTTTTGTGAGGTGAATGAGGACCGCACCAACTTTTAAATACATTTTTAATTAAAACATTAATCTGTTTAATATATAATCAATTGACAAAAGCTAAAGTGGACATGAATTCTGTTTTCTCTTAAAATAAATGACGTACAACGATATGAAAGTATATCTTACACACCAAATCAGGTAAAAAAGTTAAACAAAGCAGTAAAGTATATAAAAAATCTTCTATATCATTTAGAATTACTCCGAAGGATATAAAGGAAACTTATCTCTTCTCCTAACTCTAACTCAAAAGCTAAATTTTTTAAAAGGTATATACATTTACTTAAAATATGCATATCAGAAGTAATCAGCCTTGGCAAAACACGAGGATTTTTAAATAACACTTCCAACATTATTAGCAGCTGCGTGCAATCGGTTCTCTTGCTGGTGGAGCTAGCGCTATTGCTAAAACGTAATGATAAAAAAAACGGCCATAAGCAATTTAGAAGAGACCTAGAAGGCTAAACCTTAAAATGAAAAAAAGAAATACAAATGGAAAAGTCTTTTTGTATACACCTTACCCCTCGTCAAAAACTGGCGAGGTTTATTTTTACAACCATACAAAAGTTGAATGATTCCGATGAAAGCGTTGAAGTCATATGATCTTATGAAAATAAGTTAATGAGCTTAAAATTCAAACTTTAGAGAAATTTATATGAGAGATCTTCTTCCAAAAAAATCTATAAAAAGGAATTGTGGAATCTTAAATTTTGGATTCCAATTAAATTGTTCAGGAAACTCATTGGACATGTTGGTTTAAGACATTGTGGAAAACTTTGGCTATTATTTCGATTCATTGTGGTTCAACCTCCAAAACTGAATTTGAAATTATATTCAATGCGATATTGTCTATTCTAACGTATAAAATACAAAAATTGAATGAAGTTATTGCGGTCATTTTGTGTTTATTCGTTCTTTTCGGAGTAACCGTATTGAAATTAAATTTTCACTCAATTCTACAAGAACTTTTTTTTCCCCTACAATAAATGAGTGTTAATAACTTTGGTGAAGGACCTTTAACAAGAAGTGGACCACCAGGATCGCGAGGACCTCCAGGACCTCCAGGACTGTCAGGAATTGGATTTAAATATTTAGATGAGGAAGGTAATTTTGATATCGAAAATAAAAGGCTAACAAATGCGGCTAATCCTCGAGAAGAAAACGATGTTACTACAAAATTTTATACAGATAATTTAGTAAAAGAAACAAGAAAGTAAGGTTGATAAAATGTTAAAACAAACGGGAAAAATGAATAAATCAATAACTGAATTACAATCTGAAGGTGATCATATTAAAAAATTTGTTGAAGAAATAAAATCTCAACTCTTTGATATGCATAATAACGTTCTGTTAAAAGATGGTTTTGAAAACGCCTTAAAAACGATTAATAAACAAATTTCAACCCTCAAAAAATATAACATAACTTTAATAAAAAAACATGTGCTTACGAAACAATAATTTTTTACAAACAAATTCAAAATTAGAATCAGGAAAGTTTCCATTCGTATTAGGAATGGAAAGGACCTTTTTCGAAGAAAACTGGTTATGTTACTGCCATATGAAGGATTTATAGATACAATACTGACATCTCTGATGAAGAATCGACATATTTAGTGAAGATTTATCAATGGAGATGAATTTAAAGTATTTGGTATAATATAAGAAAATAGTGGATACAGATTTTAGTAATTAATCAAAAATAAAAAGCATTCACCGTAACTTGGGGATATCACAGATTTTTCAACTTGAAGGTGATACAACCAATGAAAATCCGTGAAAGCTGCGGCTAGGTTTAAAAAAGCCGATGAAAGACATCTTAATCGACTTTCCGAAAAAATATATTGATGAATCTATTGATATAGGATAATTACGAATGGATGATATATTTTGAAAGATAGAAATATAGAGGGTCGCCTATGGAGAGGTGGAGAAAGAAACCATGGAGAAGGGAAAGAGAACATTGGCTAAAAAAAAATGGAGATGAGGATGACTATTAAAATTATGATGGATATAATGTTGAAGGAAAATAAAGAAAGAACTTCAAACCTATAAAATTAAAATAAATAAAACGATCATGTATGGGGGGCCCGTACGGCCCACCTCGGGTATCAGATCCGCATCTTTTTTAAAGGAGTGGGGGCCGCTTGCTGCCCCACCTCTCAAAATATGTAAAAAAGAAAAAAAAAAAAATTATGATAAAATTACGTTAAATATGAAGGGTTGGGGGCTTAGCGGCCCCAACTCTGTATAAATATGTTAAAATTATGATAAAATTACGTTAAATTCCACAGTATCAGGACCCGTAGCGGGTCCCACCTCACTATTAAAAATATATTTAATAATAAAATAAAATAAAAAATAATAAAGATATGTAAATTTGTTTGCGAGGCTCATACTTTTTTTAAAAAATAAATATAAACTATAAAAATAATAAAAACGGAAAACTTTTTTTCTCGATAATAAAATGACAAGAAACCAATCAGAGCTAATAAAAATTTTGAACTATTCATATGATTACGTGCAAACTACAAAACTATCTGATTTAAATACAGATGTTATTTATTAACATATTGAACTTGAAAATTAATGCACAAAATATGGTCTCGCAATGTTGCCCCCATTCTACGTGTGGGAAGATGAATGTAACTAATGTATTCTTCCAAGAAGATATGTGCATGTATTGAATGATGAGGAAAATAAATTTTTCAATGAAGGTAATTGTCAAATGCTAATATATTGGTCGTGGATTTATCACTCAAATTAATTTTTTCATAACTTTTTTCTCTATAATAAATGAACACTTTTCAAAATATATTCTCAAAAATTAATGAAGTATATCCGCAAGAATAGAAGAACTCTTTAGAACTAGAAACCTTTAACAAGTAATAATATCGAAGATTTAAAAAGATCTTTTTAGAAAAATTCAATTAAATATATAGATATTCAAGAAGGAATAATAAAGCTAACTGATATTTTCGATAAAAGGACTAAATTTTGAAAATGATGAACGATTCAATGACTGATGAATTCAGATGAAAATGATTCAGATGGATGGAAAAAATAAAACCCAATATGAATTAGCGTAAAGTTTGTTCATAATAAATTTAAAAATTTTAAAATTCATGAAAAAGTATTAAACATAAACAGATACGGATAGAATTAAAGAACTCCTAGATGTAAAATTTTTCAATATGAGAAAATATTGAAGAATTTGAAAATCATTTAAAAACATTTGTTCATTATCCTTTGTAAAAATATTTACTGAATCAAAATTAAAAGGGGCAAAAAATTATATTAAATTTTTAAATATAACTGCTCATATTCCTTTTACTTGATTAAATTCCATTTGTTTAATCTCACATATTTTCTTCCCATTTCATTGATTCATTTAATGGTATGCTTCTCTTTTATTAGACAACTTTCTGAAATCAGATATATTACATTTGACACCACATAATCTGTAGTATTTATAAATTTTTAAAAATGAACAATTAAAGTGAATTTTTTCTTTTGAAATTCTTTGTCTCCTGTTGAAATGTCTCTTCAATTTATCGTTGAGACTTTAAAAATTTATCCTAATTCTTCTTTATATCTTCATGTTTTGTAATCTTTTTTTTTCAAATAAACCCTTTTTTTTTTTTTTTCTCTACAATATATTTCTTGGGGAATATTTTAATGGTTTATTATTAATTTTGCGTATATTGCGAATGAGAAGCTTCATAATAAAACTCAGAATTTATTATTTTTGAAATTTGATATAATATAAAAAAGAAAATTACATGATTTACACTTTTAGACAATTTTGTGTTTATGTAACTGGAACCGAATATTTCCCATATTTGTTCAAGAAAATTTTTATGATAGGTTTGGGGTTTTCCATGATGCGTTCTTAAATTTCATAATGCTCTCAGACTCTATTTTAAATAGGAGCTAAATTTTTTCTTCTAAATTTTTATTATAATTTTTTTAAAAATCTGTTTGATTTTCCATAATGAAGTTTACTAAAATACGATTCAGATTTTTCATCATCAAAATAGTTTTAAAAAATCTACGAATTTTCTAACTTAAAAAATACTTCAAAATATATATATTAACTGCAACTCACAAGTTGATTTTTCGCATGTGTTAATACGTTATATTACTAACACTGCACTCACGAGTGCAGTGAGATGTGTTATATTACTAACACTTCTCACTGCACTCACGAGTGCAGTGGATTTGTATGACTTTCTAAAATATCAACTAGATTCGAACTAGCTTACTTTGCATCTGAGGCAAAGACTCTAACCACTATACTTTGTGGTAGACTAAGATAATAAAATTAGAACTTGTACTAAACAACAAAAATTTTCATCTGAAAATATTAAAAAATTCAAAAAGGTTAGAACCAACGACCTCTCAAACTCACGGAAAGAACGATAACCACTACGCTATGAGATCACTTTGAAAGATTCTAATTAAAACTTGTATTGCAATATAAATTCGAATGTGGAGAACGTCAATTATTTTATTATAAAAGATTTTATGAATTAATAAACGAATACAATTTTCTGTTGAAAATAAATCTTCCATTTTCAACTATCACCAAGAAAATAAAATACATAAAAGAAAAAATCAATTCAGATGAAGAACTCGAAAAAATATGTAAAACAAAACTATCGATAGATGATTTATCAAATAATATGGATAATATGAAAATAAAAAATAATTCGAGAAGCTATGATGTAAATTCAAATATTGCCTATAATTATTATATAAAATATGTATAAAATATAGGCGAAAACCTTTTCATAATCTCTAATTATAATATAATAATGCAAACTCTACTACTGTAAAAATCCTTATTAATATATGTATAAATAAATTTATTTTGGTAGTTCTACAAGACATATGTGAGGTATAGTGGTCAGAGTCTCCGATACAGTTTTTTTATTTTCCCCTCGCTATAATTGATGAACGTTCAAATCTCAAAGGAACTAAAGAAAACGATTTGTCTCTTTATTTTAAAAGGATAACTTAACAAATTTTTTAAATTTTAATTTTTTTGAATTTTAATTTTTTTGAATTTTGGAACAAGGGGAAATGAAGCATGTGTAAGAATGTCTCCAAATTTAGGAGGTGTTGCTATACGCTTGTTTTCTATACTACTTATATATACACCGAAAAAAATCGTGAGATGAGAGCTAAACATTTTGAAATGTTTAAACAATTGATTATATAAGCACAACATAAGATTCTTTCGCTTTACCATTGTTTATGTTAAAGCAAACTGAAAATTTTATCAATCGATTGGCGTACCGGATTTAAAATTAAAATAACCACAATTATAGGACATCTACCAATTGTTGTTTGCGTTTTAAACATAATTTATGGTTAAAATTGAGAAACACTAATTGTGCTTTGGCGCGTATTTCATATGGTTATGTTTAAAGAACCAATACCTCAGGTATTTTCAACCACTAATACTTATGTATATATATGCATAGAGTATAGTTATAGCAGCAGTTATAGTGTTAAGTTATAGTTATATAAGATATAGAGTATATATATATATATATATATAGCATATGTTGTTAAGTTATATATATGTTAAGGCGTTGTTAGTTAAGTTATACAGTATATAGCAGCAAGTTGCTATATATATAATGTAAAATTTAGCGCATACAGCTAGCAGCATGGGCAGCTAGGCAGCAGCAGCCAGCGGCTGGGTGGCTGGCATAATACTGGTTACTGGGCAGCGGGCTGGCAGCGCAGCTGGCGCTGGGCTGGTGCTGGTTGGCTGCTGGCTGCGCAGCAGCAGCTGCTGCCGCGTTGGCTGCTGCTGCTGGGCTGGCTGGCTAGCATTGTTGGCGCTATATTACATATATATATATACATATATATATATACATATAAACATATATATATGCGCGGGCTGGTTATGCAGAAGAAGGATAAATAAATATAGCAAAGGTGATAAAAGCGTAGTTATATAAGGCTGATGTATTATTACATATATGTTGTTGCTAAGGTTACAAAGAAAGAGCAGGCAGTTACAAAGCAGTTATATATATATAAGGTTAGTTATATATATATATAAGCAGCAGCTTACAGAAGATAGAAGGTATATATATATATATAGCATATATATATATATATATATATACAAGATATATATATATATATAAACATATATATATATATATATATATATTACAGGTGTATTATTAAACCTTACACATCTTCCTAAATTAGAATTACTCATATTTAATAGATTTGATAAATGTAAAAGTACTCACAGAACATCTTGGAGGTTCCTTCGTGCTGAACAGGAAAGGGATTTTTCAAAAATATAAAAATAACATATAAAAAAGGCTTTAGATAATTTTGTTTGAACAGATACAAAAAGTTTTTTCTTTTTCTTTTTATTTGTTTATTTATAGATATTTGAAAGAAGACTATTGTTGGAAAGAATTTACAGTTACAATATTGTATAAAATTCTTAATGTTGATATCATGTATTTTAAATTGAATTCATTTTGAATATATAATACGGGCTTTGTTATTGTGAAATAATAAAAGATGGGAAATTCATATTTAATATTATATAAAATATATTAAACATTTAAAATATCTTATTTGTTTCTTTATATTTAACATTTGGTTTATTCTTAAACTACATATTATAATACGCTAAAAATTTTATTATTATTCTTATTTCCACAAAAATGTTTTTATATTTTAATAACTAACCTGTAAATGTAGAATTTCGATCTTCATAAACAGCGTTCATGTTGCCAATTTGGTTTCCCATTTAACACAGCTTGCGCCAATCGTTTTAAAACTAAATTTTATCGTTAACTTTGAACGATAATTATATAAAAAATATATTTTATCTGTTTCTATATATATATATATATATATATATAAGCATGTTAGTTGTGAAACATATAAGGATATATATATAGTGGCATGCCAAGGTTGGGTTAGCGGCGGCGTTAGCATGTTGGGTTGCCAAAATCTCGATGGTGTATTGTTACGGCAAACCCCTCGGCCCAACCTTTTTAGCAATGTCCCTTCATGTGCTTCTTTTATGAAGGTCGTGCCTGGCCTAATGAATGCCCAGATGAATTTAAGCCTGTACCTTATCGAAGATATGTTGATGACTCCTTTTTCTCTCTTTTAAGTCTAATGATCAATATGATTAATAATTCTTTTCTACATAATAAATTAATCTAAAGTTATCATTGTAATATCAAATTCACCGTTGATGTTGAGAAGGATAGTCTGGCATTTCTTCATATCAAAGTATATAAGGAATAACAACAACCCACACCAGCGTTTTCTGTTTCAATTATTTCTACCCAAAAACCAAATTCAATTTCATTCCTCATATTTTTTAAATTAAATTCAATCGCTGAGATACAATTTCTTTTTGATAGAGAGAAAATAGGGATACAAGATTTCATCCTCTTATGTCAATCTGTCAAATGAACTAGAATTCTGAAATCAGCTATTCATGAAGAATGGTTTCCAGAATTTTTGATTGAAAAAACTTTCCGTAAACTACTCTTCAAAATTTACAAATAAACCTCTTTCTCGGATGATAGTTCCCAAGGATATCCTGTATATGAGGTTACCTTTCATGGGAAGAAAGAGTTGTCAACTATTTTGTTAAACATCATAATTTCTTTTTTAAAAACAAACTTTCCCAGTTAAATTTAAATTAATATTCTCCAGTGAAATGAAAATGGGAGAGGTTATTTAGATTCAAAGATAAACTTCCTTTATCTCTGTGTTCTTCAGTAATTTAACAATATAAGGTGGTGACTGTCATCAAGGCACCTACATGGAAAAAGACAATTAGAAACCTTTCCACTCGTATTGCAGAACATAGAGGTAATATCATTGTGAACACTGCATCACCTTCACATTCCTTTTTCAGACATGGCAGTGGGCCTGCTCTGGCCTCCGTGGAAACCACTTACTCGCATGCTATGGACATCACTTTAGCATATTGTAGCCCAAGCTTATGGAACTTGATTCTTTTTGTTCTACGAAATTCTTTATATAGATCTACAATGCAAAGTGAATTAAATTATAAAATTTAAATAAGTTAGCTTAATAAAGTATTATTATTACTTTTATTTTGTGAACTATTTTCTCAATTGTGGCAGTTTCCTTAGACTGGTCAAGTTTCAATATTATTATTTAATCTAAATTACATTATTTTGCAGCAAACTTATCATTGTATTATCAAACCTGAAAATAAAGCCAAGCGTTCAAATTCGAAACGATCAGTATCAAATATTTCTTTAAAAACAAGAGTGAAACATT
>JABUQX010047313.1:30000-35000 GCA_015478945.1 Trachelipus rathkii
AATTTCTGCTTTTGCGCTCTTTAAAAAGATGTTGAACGCAAATGCAAAAGCGCACACTTTTTACATTAAACGCAAATTGCGTTATGCCCTTATGCCCACCTCTGATATATATTATTATATATATATATATATATATATATATATATATATATATATATATATATATTATATATATATTAATATATATATATAAATATATATATAAATTTTTATATATATATATATTATATATATATATATATATATATACTATATAAATATATATAATAATATATATATATATTATATATATAATAATATAATATAAATTAATTATTTTTAATAATAAATATAATATATATATAAATATATATATAATAATATATAGTATAATAATATATATATATATATATAATATATATAAATATAATTAAATATATTTATATATTATTATATATATATATATATATATATATATATATATATATATATATATATATATATTATATGAAGCAGGTGCATTAGGAAACCTAAATTAGAATTACTTATATTTAATAGATTTAATTAATGTAAAAAGTTATCAGAAAATACCTTGAAAATGTTTTCGTGTTGAAGAGGAAAGCAATTTTTCAAATGTATAAAAATGACATTTAAAAGGCTTTAGATAATTTTGTTGCAAAGAGACAATAATATTTTTTCATTTCTTTTTTTAATAGTTATTTCAAAGATCACCATTGCACAAAAATATTTACATTTCCATACTTTTATGACATTTTTAAAGTTGAAATTTTTTATTTTATATTGAAAATAATTAGAAATATGCAAAATTGTATCGCTATTGGAAATATTAAAAGATGATAAATTTAAATATTTTATATAAGGTATATTAAATCATTTATAAACTGCTTATCTTTTTTTTAAAGATGTTTGTAGTATTTATTTCTTTATTTTTAGAAAATTTGTTTCAGCTAAATTAAATATTATTACAAAAAGTTAAATTATAGTTATTAAATTTTAGTTCCATAAAAATATGATTTCAGAATTAAATAACTAGCCTCAATAAATTAAATATTGACATAAGTAAACGTTAAAATATTTTAAAAATTTGGAAAATTTTGTAAACAATTTTACTTAATGAATGACAATTGGTTGCAATTTTGAAGTTTATCAGTTAAATGTTAATTACGGAACCCATGATAAGAGTCTGTGAAAGATTTTACAAATACTCAAACTCAAGAATAAGCACAATGAATTTGAAACTGATCAGGTCAAGGAAAGTAGAAACACAGATCATATTAGTGTGTTCCTTATATATTATAATATCCTTTTCAGACGACACTTGAAATGTCTACAATTTGTATCTGGATCCAAAATTCCGTCATGGTGGACGGAAATTCAATCAATCTCTATAAAAGCTAGGAAGTATATATCTTCTTTTTCAACAGTTACTCAGAAATTACTTTTTTTCCCGCAGAAAACATTCTTGATTTGGCAGTGCCAACAATATCTGAAGTGTTATTTGAAACTTTAGGTCAAATTTTTAAAATAAATGCTTCAGTTAGTAAATATATATATGTATTAATATATATTATTATATATAATATATTTATATATAAAAGATAGATATAATATATATATATATATATATATATATATATATATACTTTATATATATATATATATATATATATATATATATATATATTATATCTCTTATATATATATTAGTATATATATATATATATATATATATATATATACGGTAATATAATATAATATAAGGCCCTACACCTGTCTCCGAAAGCATTCATGCCATGTAATCTAAAAAAAACTATTACAAACTAAGAAAATAAATACCATTTTTGATTTCAACAAGCAATTTCATCGATGAAACTTTTAAAAAAAATTTTTTTTTCTAATATTTATTAATAACACCTTAAATATTAGTATAATCTTAGTGCTGGCAGCGTACGTTCTCATCAACCTTCCATTTCTGCAGTAGTACGAGAGCAAGAGTTGCCAAATAATTGCTTTTTTTTTTTATTCATGCTCTGGGCAAATGTTATTTTCCCTTTTTATTTTTTGCCTTTTTTGGGGGTTCGAGCCGAAGGAGGGACAGAGGGGGGACTCTCGTCTTCCCCCGGTAGGCCGAGAAACCACGACTCTGTCCATCTTTGTCGTTTACCCTTGGGATATCTTTTAGTTAAAAAAAATTGACATTTGGCAACCTTAACGTTCACTCGTAGCGATGGAGCTCCTTCGTTCTTCTCAAAAAAATGATCATTATCATACAGATTTTCCAACATTTTTTACAATTTTAAATTTTTCAAAAGCGTTATTTTTTTTTTTTTTAATTTCATGGATAAAAATGTCTCCTGATTAATAAAATATTATTTAATTTCATGTAGCTGTTATAGTTTTTTTGTTACATGCATGTTACTTTCGGGAGGCTGACCATAATATATTATATATATTATATATATATTATATCTATATATTATATATATATATTATATAATTATATTATATATATCATATATAATATATATAAAAATATATATATAACATATATATATATTATAAATTATTATATATAATATATATATAATATAATATCTAATATATATATATATATATATATATAAATATATAATTATATATCATATATATAATATATATATATATATATATATATATAATATATAAATATATATATATTATATATATATATATTATATATTATATATATATATATATATATATATATATAATAATATATATCGCTTAAACATATATCATATTATGAAAAATTATATAGCCTTTAGGTATATATATATTATATATACTATATATATATATATAATATAATATATAAATATGTAAACAGATATCGTATATCATATATTATATATATCTTTATATAAATTTACACTACAAATTTAAAGTTTATTTAATATATATACTTATATAATATATATATATATATATAAATAATATATATATATTATATTATATATATATATATATATATTAAGCTTTTTTGCTATGAGATTTAAAATACCTTCTGTTATTAAGTTTAAATAAAAACTTAACTAATTTAACATAATTTAACCTTCCAATTAGCGCCGTTTCCTGCTTGTTTGGGAATATATTTTATAAAATTCAAAAATAATCAATATGTGAGGACTTTACCCGAGTATTTTTTGCATAATGTGAACATGGAAAGAGAACTGAGGAGAAAAGAAATGAACATGTAAAGAAGGACGAGTCCGACGAACTCTACTCAGCGGAAGAGCTATACCGATTTGAACTTAGTAGAGCATAGATCATTGCAATTTAGACGGTACATGGAGATCGAAGGAGAAGTTTGCTCGTATGATATGCTGTACATTCCACATTGTGGATGGTTCACTCACTTCTCTATAAATGATAATTTTAATGACCTATCATTTGTGGGATTAATCCTTTACTTTTTTCGCAGCAAAGCCTTTACAAATAAGTATTTGTTATAGATGAAAGTTACAAGTCTTTGCAACCACTCTGTGTGAAAGTTATCAATTCCATGGTTTTCTCGTTATGAAACTTCCTTTTTCCAACTTCTAAATCCCGAACTCCCTTGTAACATGTTCTTCCCTCTGGATGTAATCTTTCTAACTTTAAAAAGCGTCAAAATGCTTAGAAATTTCACTGATGGATTATTTAAAGGTATTTTCTGTTTTAGTTTATGTTTTTAATCTTTTTCTTCGTTGGGGCTTTTATGTTGGAAAATTTTACTACAATCATTTCGAAAATATTCAAGATTCAATATGTGAGTGCGCAGATGAATTAAAAGTAACAAGAAGAAATAATTTAGAGACGAAAACTTTTGATTCATTATATGCAACGCTCATGTTGCCAATTTGGTATCTTATTTTAAAACAGCTCGTAGGAAAGGTTTTAAATTTAAATTTCATCGTTATAACTTTGAAGGATAATTTAAAAAAAATTTTTTTTATTCCATATATATATATATATATATTATATCATATAGGACCTTTTATTTATATATATATATTATATATATATATATATATATATATATATATATTATATATATATATAGATGATATATATATAAATATATATCATATATAATATATAATATAATATAATATATATATATATATATATATATATATTATATATATACTATATATATATATATATATAACTATCAGTAATATATATATATATACTATGATAATTATAGAACCTGTTATGTTATTACCGACTCCGTCAGTTTTGTATTTTTTTTTTGTTGTTTAAATATATTTTCTAGTATATATCCTAGACAACAATTTTAAGTTTGGTGAGCGGACAAATGATTCAAAAATATAAAGGACCTGTTATTTTTACGACTGTCATTTTAATTTTTTATTTTTTTTAACTAAAGGATACCCCAAGGGTATACCGCCAAATGGCAGGAGTCGGGGTCTCTCGGCCTTCCGGGGAACGAAAGGGTAGGACTATTTCCCCCCATCCGGGGAGGGTCTCCGGAACCCCCGCTCTTTGGTATTTGGGTTGTCGCCGGTGGTTCCTCAGCGCCCTTTCCCTACGGGGTAATGGAAAACGTCCCCCTTCGTCGGCTCGAGCCATCTTAATTTATTTTTTTAATTATTAATTATTTGTTTTTTTACATTTTTGTAATAAGCTTAATATTCTGATTCTAAATATGTAACTGGTTTATCGTAAGGTCCATTATTTTTGTTTATATTTTCATTTTTTATTTTTTATTTTTATTTTATTTCTATTTTTTTTTACATTTTGTAATAAGCTTTATATGCTGATTCCAAATATGTAATTGTTTTTTTTTTCTATAAGTTCCGTACTTTTCGAGATATTTCTATTTTTTTAAAATTTTTTTTTTTTATAAATGTGTATTTTATTTTAAAAAAAATTATTTAAAATATTTCAAAAAACTTTTGAATCATGTTCCGGTCACCACTTAATTCAATTGTTTAGTATCAATATCACTAGCAATA
>JABUQX010047313.1:45000-49225 GCA_015478945.1 Trachelipus rathkii
TTTCAAAGAGTTGAATTTCAAAAAGTTGCGGCGGTCCCACCGGGAAATCCCATCCAGGTCATCTAGAAATAGAAATAGGAGCTGAAGAACGATAGGCAACTCTAGAATGCAAAGAGGGAGCAGATTTTGAAATGAGTGGACAGGATGGAGAAGTTCATGTTTATCGGCAAATAACCGAGTGAACAGAGTTAAAATTACAGCTGAGGAGATCATTGATGAAAAGTAGGAATAAAGTTGGAAATAAAACAGAACCTTGTAGAAGACCACAATTAACAGGAAATGAGAAAGATATCGGTCTATCAACGAGTGCTGATATGGAGCGACCAGAAAGAAAACTTTGACAAGAGTAAGCAAAGATTAGGACAAAACCCAAAAGAAGGGAGCTTAGAGAGTAGTGACGCATGCCATACAAGGTCAAAAGCTTTTTAGATGTCGATCGCCACACACAAGACTTCCCCATAGTTCCTAATTACAGAAAATTATAAATCAGTTAGTTAGGAGAGTATGTCTCCAGTTGGTCTCGAGCCTCGAAAGCCATACTGATGTTCTAAAAGAAGGGAATTAGACTCAGGATGTTCCAGGAAATGAGAGTTTAGAAGAGTTTCAAAGATGTTAGATAGAATTTAGGTGAGAGCTATAGAACGATAGTTAGAGGTATCAGAGCTGCTACCCTTTTCGGGAATGGATGGACATGGGCACGCTTCTAGCACTGACAAAATGTATTAGTATTAAGACATAGAGAAAAGAGTTGAACGAGGACAGGCGAAAACTCAGAAGCACACTCCCTCAAAACAGGAGGAGGAATGCCATCCGGACCTTTAGCCTTCTTAACGTTCATAGATCTCAGAATCCCTTGCAACCGATCATGTGTAATCAAGGGAAGAGACATAGGAAACCTAAAAGGAGAAGGAGTAGGAGGAGGGATGCCAGAAAGAATTAGATGATAAAAGGAGGTCGAAGAGATTATCCTTTTCTGCAGGAGAGTTAGCTACTTAACATTCAAAGCGTATAAGCGGAAGAAAGGCAGATTTACGAAAGTTATTAGAGATTTTTTTTGCAAGAGGCCAGAAATTTAGTAAAATTGCAATAAGCCTTATTAATAATATTCCTGCAACAATTCCGAGAAGAATGGAAATTAGTAAGGGTGATAGGAGAACGAGAGTTTTCCATGCCCGATAGGCAATGTCTCTCTCCTGAATGGAGCGAGAACAGGCTCCATCGAATTATGGATTTTGTGTAAAAAAATTTTAGTTAAAGAAGGAAAGAACCTCCCCTTCCCCCCCCCCCCCCGGTGATTACGACCCTTACCTTTTCATCAGTGACAAAAGCATCCTCCAAGTCAAAGCAAGACTTAAAAGTTATCAAAAAAAATGACACAACGCCCCAAAATTAGCCCGATTAAAGTGCCAGAAAATATGATTATTATTATTATTATTATTAATATTATTATTTTTATTATTATTATTATTATTATTATTATTATTATTATTATTATTATTATTATTATTATTATTATTATTATTATTATTATTATTATTATTATTATTATTAAAATTAATTATTATTATTAATTATTAATCCACTCTTAAATTATGAATAACTTGTATTATTATTTTATGGTCATTTCAGAGTTTAATTATTTTTCTAAATACTATCTAATATCAATCGTATAATTATTATTTTTATTATCCTTATTAATTTTATGTATTATTAAACATTATTATGAATTGATAATTATAATAAATATTATATTAAAATTAGAAATATAAACTAAAAATATTATAACTATAATTAAAATTATAAATATAAATTATAATATATAATTATAATTATAATTATAATTTAATAATTTATAATTAAATTAATAATTATAATTATAATTATAATTATAATTATAATTATATTTATAATTATAATTATAATTATAATTATAATTATAATTATAATTATAATTATAATTATAATTATAATTATAATTTTTATTATTTTTTTTATTTGTATTTTAATTATTTTTATTACTTTTATTATTTTAATTATTTTTATTATTTTTATTTTTATTATTTTTATTATTTTTATTATTTTTATTATTTGTGTTATTTGTATTATTTATTATTAATTAATTATTATTTATTATTTATTATGACACAATGACACAACGCCCCAAAATTAGCCCGATTAAAGTGCCAGAAAATATGATTATTATTATTATTATTATTAATATTATTATTTTTATTATTATTATTATTATTTAAACTATTTTTGTTCAAACTTAGAACTATCTCAGCCGCTGAAATGTATTTACATTATTTTATTATTGAAATTATTATTCACTATTATGTAAATATTGATATTATTTTATTATTATTATTATTATTATTATTATTATTATTACTTTTATTATTATTATTATTATTATTATTATTATTATTATTATTATTATTATTATTATTATTATTATTATTATTATTATTATTATTATTATTATTATTATTATTATTATTATTATAATTATAATTATAATTATAATTATAATTATAATTCTAATTATAAAACATATAATTATAATTTATATATTATATTATAATTCAAATCTATTAATTAGGTAATATTATAACGTTATAAAATTTTATTTTTAAGATATTTATAGTTATCAATTTAATTAAAAATAATTTATAATTATCAACTATAATTATAATTATATAAATTATAGATTATAATTATAATTATAAATTATAATTTATTATATCTTTTAGTTTCTTTTGAATTCTATTTTTATTTTATTTTTTTATTACTTTTAGTTATTTTAATTATTTTTAATTATTTTTATTTTATTTTTTTTCTTATTTTAAATATTTTTATTATTTGTGGCATTTGTAATTATTTATTATTAAAATCATTATTACTTAACCATTTATTTTTATTATTTAACTCTTATTTTAATTATTTTTATTTGTTAGCTTATAAATTTTATATGTTTATATTAAGTTTTATTATTATGATCTAAATTTAATATTTAGATTTTTATTTTATTCTTTTATTATTTTAATATTTATTAATTTTATAATATTATTAATTATTATTTATTTTTATTATTAATTATTTTATTATTTGTTATTTACCATTTATTTATTTATATTTAACTATATTTATTATTTATTATTTATTATCTTTATCTAACAATTATTTTTATCATTTATTATTTATTATGATTATTTAATTATTTTTATATATTTATTATTTTATTATTATTATTTATTATTTATAATTCATTATTTATTATTATTATCATTATATCATTTATTAATTTTTATTTTTATTATTATTATTATTATTATTATTCATTATTATTTATTAATTATATTATTTATTATTTATTATTCATTATTATTATATTATTATTATTATTGTTAATTATTATTATTATTCATTATTATTATTATTATTCACTTATTATTATTATAATTATTTTATTATTATTATTTTATTATTATTATTATTATTATTATTATTATTTATTATTATTAATTATTAATTATTATTATTATTATTATTATTTTATTATTATTATTATTATTATTAATATTATTTTATTATTATTATTATTAATTATTATTATATTATTATAATATTATTCGTATTTTTATTTCTAATTTCAATTCGGCTCTTCAATATTATTTTTTAAAATTCTTTTATTACTAACAATGTTATAATTATTATTCATTATTTATTATTATTATATTATTATTATTATTATTATTATTATATTATTATATTTTATTATTTTATTATTATTATTTATATATTATTATTATTATTATTATTTATTAATTATTATTATATTATTATTATTATTATTATTATTATTATTATTATTTTAATTTAATTATTATTATTAATTATTATTATTATTATTATATTTATTATTAATTATTATTATTATCATTTATTATTATTATTATTAATTTATTAATTATTATTTATTATTATTATATTATTTTATTATTATTTATTGTTATTATTTTTATTATTTATTTATTATAATATTTATTATAATATAATACATTTTAATTTTTAATTATTTTTTAATATTTTAATATTTTTATATATTAATTTGAATAATTTATTAATTATTAATTTCTTATTATCATTTCAACACTGTTTAATTTATTTATTTATTTATTATTTATTATTTTAATTTACGATTATTATTATTATCATTATTATT
>JABUQX010047314.1:0-30000 GCA_015478945.1 Trachelipus rathkii
AATATATAAATAGAGTTTAATGAAAGTCTTTTGGATGAAATAGCAAATTAAAAAGAAAAAAGGCTCGACACCCGAAGATATCTCTAATGTAGTGGAGAAAAACGAACATCAACTTCAAAGAGTTAAGATGATGGCTAAATAGATATATTGTCATGCCCATCTAGTAAATACAAAGATAACTTTCAGGCGGTGCTAGATTAATTTATGACGAAAAAGGATGAGATTAACAGGCGAAAAATGCAGAAATTGTTATTCCTCTAATCTACTGCCGCTCCTAAATTCAATTACAAACGGAATACTAAGTAGCACCTTTAAGTCAGATAATTTCCAGTTTTCACAAGGGGAGGATGGGGATGGGAGTGGATGGTGTTGTCATTGCGCACGGGTTCTCGTTCCACACCTGGTAATCTTGTAAACAGAGGCTATTGCACAGAACGACTCAGAAATTTAGCAAATTTTCAAGTAAAATAATAATAATAATAATAATAATAATAATAATAATAAAATAATAATATAATAATAATATAATAATATTAATAATATATATAATAATATTAATAATTTTTTTGGGCTATACACGATCCGCGATTTTAAATTGATGGAATATTAAAAATATTTTAATAGTCATTTCGACAAATTAATTTCATTTCTGCGTGAAGATGCCTCGAGTTCGGGAACAGAAAATATTGCAACAATATACAAGTTTCAACAAAGCTCTTAAGTCTGAAGAGATGATCTCAACAGGAAAAGTTTTTCCTCTTTAAGATTTCAAGGAAAGAGAAGTTGAGGGAGCGACTCTGAGAGGAAAGTCCAACGCTCTTACCTTTGAACCTCCAGATGGCTGTAAGCCCCTTATTTAGAGTTTTTCGGACTTATGGACCCCTTTTCTGAGAAGTGATATGATTTTTCTTCTGGAGAAGTTTAGATGAACAGATTTTCTGTTGTGTCTTTTTTTATGGAACATTTTATAAGAAAATTGAATTTTTTTATTGTTTATTTTAGAATATTTATTTGATGTTCTTAACTTGCTTACTGTTGTGGAATTAATTACAAAATATTTATAATAGCCATCTGCCCCAAATTAAATTTCATTTCTCCTGAGATGCTCGAGTCATAGAGCGAAATATTGCAACAATATAGAAGTCTTCAACAAAGCTCTTAAATCTAGAATATTTTAGAACAGAAGATAGTTTAATATATATTATATATAAAGGAAAGCGAATCCGACGAAGCGACTCTGAGGGAAAGTCCGACGTCTACTTTGAACTCTCCAGGAATAGGCTGTACGCCCATACTTAGAGTTTTATTTCTCGGACTTAGGACATATATTTCTGAAGAAGTGGAAACTATCAATTTTCTTACTGAAGAATTTAGATGAAATATTTTTGTTGTCTTTTATGGAATTTTACTTGACCAAAAATACATCTGCTGGCTCTACTCATACATCATTGAATTTTATTTGTTTTATTATTTTTTATTTTTTTTTTTTTGCATATACACGCTTTATTATAATTGTGGAATTACAAAAAATAAATACATAATACAATAATACATAAAATAAATAATAATAATAATATAAATATAATAATATTAAATAAATAACTATCATAGTAAACAAGGCAATGGTTAAATTTTTGTTTTTATTACAACGCCAGAACTAATATAACCAGAAAAACCGAACCGGGTTGTATTGAAATAATTTAGGAAAAGCAAAAATGTATCATCCAAGTACTGTTTGAAGTTCAGACTTCGCTCCATAACATATATTATATATCCACTATATTATATATACCTATATATATACTATACTATATATATATATAATATATATTATATATATTATATATATATATATATATATATATATATATATATATATAATAGCCTAAATTAACAAATTCCTAAACTAGAATATCTATTAATGGTTCATAGAGATACACTGTACTATTTTTCATTGGGTAACGAGTACCGTAAAAAACTCGGGTCAATAAATAGACTTTATATTTATAAATTTTGAATATTATTAATTTTTTGTTTAACGATTTTTCCTTATCACAGTTTTGAATCCTCGAAGATGGAGGAGGAGGAACAGCACGCGCACACGCGAATTTTAGGAAGTTGCGGAGTCTTCGTAAACGAAAAGGGGAAACGAACATTAAACATCCATTATTGAAGGCCAAAGAAAAAATGGGTGACACAGTAAGGGAATGATTTTCATTTCTTTTCTCTTTAGTCGCCATTTTAAAGTCATTTTTGTTTAAATCAGGATTACAAAAAGGCGAAGATTTTTTTTTTTCAATTGCCCAACTCAACCCAGGTTATTGAAAAACATCAATTTAATGATAAAAAAAAGACGGGGAAAATGGCTAAAATTTTATAGGGTTTATTCACTAATATATCGATTGCATATTACATCTCGTAATATATATTAGCAACGAAAGCTCATGAATTGATATTTGAATAACTTGTAAATTTAATGATTTTTCTTAACTTAAATCTTAGTTTCTCCTAATTGATTCCTTCCTATCTCACCAACAAGCCCCTCCTACTTGTAAATATTTGCATTGCGATTACTGCTTTAACTCCATATAAATATGAACAGGCTTGATATCAACCTTGTAATTTTAGACTATAAACTATGACAAAAATTTCTCAAATACTGTGACCACATGGTTTTGGCACATATAAAGAAGGAACAACTGAAATTAGTAAAAAAAATTGCCTCCAAAATTTAGTTATACCAAAAACCTTTATTGCCAACAGTATTTCCTTAAGAAGTTTTGAACCTTTCCCTGAAATCTATATAGGCAGATCCTAATCACCAAGATTAACGATAAAAAACAAGAAATTAAACAAGCCTTTCAGATTTGTTTTGCAGACTTCAAGAACTTTCAACACCTTTGGTACCTTCAATTTCCCGATTCTCTAGATAATTTCTCTAGACTTCTGGACTATGCGCATAGCAAGAAGGATTTTCAAGTTAATATTAAAAGAAGAAATTTAAATAATAAATTTGAAAGAATATTCTATAATAGCGATTGGGATAAATTTTCAAATCCAGATAAAATCATAAATAAATCTAACTATATAATTAATAGAGAGAGACCAGAAGATTCTTCTAGACTATGGTTTATCATTTCACCACTTACTAAATTTTTCACTGAATTTGAATATTGGAAACTAAGGATGCAAATCAAATCATTAATCACGACTTTGTAGAGGGGTTTTTGGTAAATAACATTCTCATTTCAAACAATATTAAAAAATCACCTCTTAAATTTCACATCGCTCTTAAATCACTTACCAGTAACAGAGATATCATTGTGACACGTTCAGATAAAGGCAACAACATTGTCATTCTTAACACTACCGACTATATTACAAAATGTAACAACCTTCTCTCAGATATCAACACCTACTCCCCCCTTATTAGAAATCCCCTAAAAAAATCACAAATTTCATTTAATAGCAACCTTAAGTCCATTCTTTCTGATTTTTCTACACTCCAAAATGATCTTAAATCACAACTTCCCAGAATTTCTAAATTTTATGGTCTTTCCAAAACACATAAACCTAATCTTCCACTTAGACCCATCATTTCTAATACTGACTCCACCACTTATAACCTCTCCAAATGGCTGTCCCTACAATTGAAACCCCTTATCAACCACATTTCTACTTCACACTTATCCAACACTGAAGACTTTATTAACAAAACCAAACATATCAACTACTCTTCTCACCATGCTCGCTTAGTTTTTTGATGTAGTTTCTCTCCACATCTGTTCCTGTTCCCCTTACCCTCTCTCTCCTTGAACGTTTCATTAATGAAACTAATTTCAACTTATCCTACCCTTTCCCTCTCTTGAAACAACTTGTCAACCTCACCCTTGAACATAATTTCTTTGAATTTAATAATTCTTATCTTTAAACAAATCATCTTTCAGGTCTTAGCATGGCTCCCTCTCTCTCTACTCCTTAGTAATCTCTTCATGGAACTCATTGAATACTACCACATCCTCCCTCACCCCCTTCTCTTAGGTACTAAATGGTATCGTTACGTAGATGATATCTTAGCTGTTTCGTCTCTGTCTATTAACTTCAACTTATCCTTCTTGACAGGTCACTATCCACTCTAACATCAAATTCACTATTGAAAACTCTCAAAACACCACCTTACCGTTTCTAGATACTCCTATGACTTGGTCCACCTCTAAAATTATCCAAATAAGGAAAAGGGTGGTTTATAAATATCAATTTATTTTTAAGATTCTTATGCAATGGAGAAATACTTATCTGAGGGTACCTTTACGGAGAGTCGAGTCGTTTTTCAAAGATCATTCATAAATACGGGCCTAAATGTTAGTTTATAAAATATCGGCTCGAGCCCCCTAAAAAGGTTAAATACTCCATTTTAGGGGGCTCGTTGACTCATTATGCCGTAAAAGTAGCCCTAAACTTTACTGATCCACTGTGCCGTAAAACTAGCCCTAACTTTTACTGATAGACTGTTTAGTAGCTGCCGAAAGATAATATTATATATATATAGTATATATAATATTTTGTATATATGATATATATATATATTATATATTATATATATTATATATTATATATATATATATATATATATATATATATATCAATAATATATTATCTATATATATATTATATATAGATATATATATATATATATATATATATTATAATATATTATATATATTTATATATATATATAATTATATATAAGTATATATATATATACGGAAAAGTTAAACCCAGTCTAACTAACTGTTTTTGGGACTAAAATCAATCGATCATATGGATAACCTTTGCTACTGTTACATCTCGTACAAAAATAAAACATAATGCAAATTTCATCTTTGATGATATCTATTGGCAAACCAAATAGTTTCTTGGGGAAAACTTTTACCTTTTACCACAACTATGGCCATTGCAGTAAAATTAAAATTTTCTCCAACTCTTACTTATTGAACATTCTTTTAAAGATTTCTCACTTCTCTATCAAACGTGGTTTGGTTTGAAATTTCTAAAAAAAAAAAAACTATGCAAATGCAATCGGGTTTTGGCATATATCAAACAATATCAGTTACATCATTTCTAACTTTACACTGACAACTCCACTTAACACAACCGATGCATATAAAGTTTGACCCGGAGACTGATCCGATTTTTTGTATTTTATCAGCATGTTTACAAATAATCGATTAATATTACATATAGTCAATGGTATCGTTAATTCCATAAATATATCGAAGTGGCTTGTTTTTATTTTTCTTGCGGCCGGAACAGTAAGAATTAAAGGCCATATTAGTATATATTATATATATAATTATATATTATATTATATAAATATATATTATATATATATATATATATATATCTATATATCTATATTATATTATATATATATTATTATTATATATATGATGAGTAATAAATACTTCATCGTATAATATTTCACTGAAACTATGATTTGGGGATTGTATGTAAACTGTGTCGGACGCGCCTCTCAGCAATTCGTTCATTTTCTTGGCTCAATAAGAGGTCTGCTTAGGTTGCTAGAGATTTGGAGATTTCGGAAAGTTCTAACATATCTAGTGATAATAATATAATTAGTAGTGATAGTGTTTTTAAATCTAGTGAATAGTGGTTATTATTTTAATTGGTGACACATATTATTAATTGGTTGATAGTGTTTATTAATAGTGGATAGTGCAATGATGGATATTGATAATTTGATATAATAATAATAATGATGATATTGGTGTTAATGTTAATTATAGTAATCATAATGATAATGATAGTGGCAGTGATGGAAATGATAGTAATTGTAATGATGATATTAATGATAGTGATGATAACCATCATGGTAATAATGATAATAATAGTGATGGTAATGCCAGTGATAATAATAGTGTCGGTAGTAATGATAATGATAGTAATATTAATAATATATATATATATATATATATATATGTATGTGTATATTTTAATTTTTTTTTGTATTTTATATTTATTTATATAAAAGAGCCCGATAGCTCAGTGGTGGAGCACTCGCCAAACCAAGCGAGGGGTCCCAGGGTCGCACTGGTCGGGTGGGAGAATGTGAACTTTTCTCTCCTTGGGCTTGGCTCCGTCCTGCTCGGACGTTAAATGAGTACACTTCCTCCATGAGTCAGGAAATCAATGTAAATATGTCTTTTATTTCTCTTGTAAAATATATATATATATATATACATATATATATATATATATATAGTATATATAATATATATATATATATATTATATATTATATATATATATATATATATATATATATATAAGGAGGAGGTAGTAAGAAGGGGAGGCAGGTAATGGGTAGAGTGAAAAAAGTTGAAGAATGGTTAAAAATCTGCAGGTTAATAGAATACTTGAAATTATTCCTGGTGAAATGATTTCAAGACCACGGAGGCGAGATGGTGATTGGAAGTTGTGTGGAAGTTTGGTGTAATAAAGCGTTATAGAGGGTATAGTTCCAAAAGATTGGAGGAGAGAAGTGGCGGTAATAGTAACTCGCTTTATATAAGGGGTAAGGGAGAAAAGGAGAACTGTAAAAATTATAGGGGAAATTAGATTACTGAGTGTTGTAGGGAAGTAATAGAATCTGCGTATTTGGTCGAAAGGAGTTGCGCAGTGACCCTGGAAAAAGGACTGATTGGTTGAAGAACAAGGTCCGTTTAGGAGTGGTAGAGGATGGGTGGAGTAAGTCAAATCTTTACATTGAAACAAATATTGAGAAAATGAGGGAGAAAAGAATAAAAATTGTAACATTTAGGTTTAATGGATTTGCCAACAGGCGTATGATAGAGTTAATAGGGAAGCTTGTGTAAGGAGGCTGTATAGTGATATATGGTGTTGGTGTAGGCTATCTGGAAATGGAGATAAAAGATGTGTATGAACGATAGTGAAGACGGTTGTAAAGAATAAATTGGTAGTTCAATGGTGGGATTGGTTAGGATTAATTAGCGGGAGTAAGAACAGGGTTGTGTTATGTCTCTGGTTATTCAACTTTGTATATGGATGGCGGTTATGAAAGAATTCGACGTGGGGATGGCAGGAAATGGTGTTAGAAATGGAGAATTGGAGTTGAGTGGAGGGTGCCGTACCTATTATATGCGAAACTATGATTTGGTTCTTGTGTGGGGAATCTGAAAAAAGGTTTGAGAGGATTGGGTAGAGAGATTTGGCAGGTGGGTGTGTAAAAGGAGGGCTTGAAAGTGTAAACGTGGATAAAGTAAGGTTATGGTTGTGAGTGAGGAACGTTCTCGGTGTAAGATTTGTATGTTAGATGGTGACAGCTAGAACAAGTGTCTGAGTTTAAATTATATTTATGGGAGGTCATATGTTGGATGAGAAGAGAAAGGATGTTGGAAGATGTAGTAGGAAGTTGTGAAATTTAAATAGAAGGTGGCCTGGTGCAATTAAATCGTCTTTGTTGAATGCAAAGAGGACTAAGTCTTGAGTGTGCTAGGGTGTCTTTTAACATGAGGTATGGTTTTACCCTGTGTTATTGTTAATGTGGTAGTGAGACTATGGTCTGGAAAATAAGAAAGTATAGATCTAAGTTCAATGTGTTCAGATGGGACCAATCTTGAGGGGGTGTGCTGCGTGGTGGAGAGTAAATTGATAAAGAGGAGGAATGTGAAACGTATTAGGAGAGTGGTGGTGGTGTGAGAAAGGGGTAAATATGAGAGAATAAATGAAAGTATGTTTGGAATGTTTGGTTCCATGTGGACAAGGATAGAGGATAAGTCTCGGTTTGGTTAAAGCCGGGATGTTATAGTGGTGAGTGTGTTGGGGAACGCGGGGACCGTGCTTGGGAGACCCCGGAAGAAGTGGCATTGAGTAGTCAGTAAACGAATGTCCTGAAAAGGAGAGAAATGTTGAGTTTGGCAGAGGCGAGGAGAGAAAGGGTGCATGATAGGAGAGAATGCGGGTTTTGTTGGGGGCCATGTGTGGGCCCACACTTGGGCCAGGGGGATGAAAACCCTTACATTGCGATTTTACCTATAAGTGAGGGTCGTCGCGGTCCAACTGATGCTTCTACGGGTGGATTTTTCTGTCTGTGACGGAGTTCTCACTATTAATGGTACAGAGGGGGCGGTAAAGGCTGGGCTTTTCTTTCGCCTTGATTCACTGTCTCCTCTTCACAACTGCTTTTCTTTTTTTCCCACGATGCTTGTACCAACGTTACACACCCCAATCTTGGGGGCAATAGAGGAAGGTGAAGAAAGAAAGAGAAAGGAAAGAAATTATATATATATATATATTATATATATTATATATACTATATATATATATATATATATATATTATATATATTTTATATATATATATATATATAGATATACTATTATAATATGTATATATATACTATTTTTTTTTTGTAAAAAGAAAAAATAAACGTTAGAATCAGAAAACTTGAGACTTAGATCTCTTTAAGCTTTATGACATTATAAATTTGTAATATACACACATATACACGTATATTTTTGTTGTACCATATTGTCCTAGAGTTCGACAATGTAGAGTAGGTTTCTTTCAGTCACATCTAAAACGAGCCTGCTTCTGTAGCTCAGACTGGGATTTGATTGGATCAAGTAACTGAAAAAATCTACCAGGAACATTGCAGAGTTAGTAAAAATACGCGGAAGTACGGGGATTATTGTTTAATATAGTATCATTGAAGGGTAACTGACTGAGAGTTGAACCAAAGATTATTTATCAAATGTGTAACTGTTAAAGCACTAAGTATCTTTGTAAATGAGTAAATTAGGTACAAGCCGAGTTGTCCATGGTTTTTTTTGAAAAGTACAAGTTTATTTTTTATGTAACTTTTGTTTGTCTATTGGTTGGGCTGCAAAATATATTTGCTTGGATTTGGATACGAAGTCATTCGTAGAGCGGCGGAGGGGACACCGTCAATAACGTCCGGATCGCTGGGGTCGAAGGCTTTTGGGGAAAATAACATTATATTCTAGGTGGTCGTAGCCTGCTAGGATGAGTTCAAAACGAATTAAACAAATGCTGGCGCAAAGTCCGGAGTCTAGCGCATAAACCTTGACGAGGGTGTATGGGGGCGAGGAGGTTCAGGGCGTTGGTTTGAGTCGTTGATGCCCCTTGGTAGGAGTGGCGTTATGTGATTGCGAGTATGTTTGTAGATGGTTCATGGGAGCTCTGATAGAACGATGCGGCTCAGAGGAAGAATGTCGAGCTTAAGTTCGTTGCGTGATTGCGATCCTGAATAACTGGGCCGGTTAAACTGAATGGCTTTTTAATATTATGAAGCTAGGGAATGAAAAAAAGTTTTGGTTGTAATACGAGTGGAGTAGTTCCTGTTGACCAAAGCATCAAAAATAAACATTGGTAGTTATAAAGCAAAAAACTCGTGGATACTGGGTACCGTCCAGGGTAGTAAACAATCTACCAGATTCACGGAAATAAAGGTATTTTCATGTTATGTGGAAGTCGTGTGTAATTGCGGACGAAATGCTGGCAGGAGTGCAAGATACCAATCTCAAGCTCTATCGTGTTGAGAACCTCTTGACTTCACCAGAGATGCTGGATGATATCATGTCCATTGAGTTTGGTGTGGTAAATGGTTATTCGCCTAGACATATCATTTTCTGCTATATCAATCTCAATAGTCGTGCTGTAGCCTGTTAACGCGAGGGTCAAGTTGTTTCGAATCTAATATCTTTTTCAGATATTCCGATAATAGTTTACTTTATATGAGAGGGAGTTGGGGGATATTTATTTACACCCAAAACCGAAATCAATACTTATGCCTTCCCGCATTTAGATAAATTTGCCAGTTTGTTTTCTCATAGTTAGATAGATTATTTTGGAAAGGTTGCTTCCTCATTTACCGACTCTCCTTCCTCAAACTGAAGATTGATCGATTCAAGGTGGCGGCGATCGTAAAAAACGCGATACACTTCAACAATTTCAGACTTATAACAGAATTTCTACGTTTCAGGTCGAGTTTGGAAAGGGTGATAATTCTACGTCTCAAGTCATCAAGTTGTGGTGAAGGTTTAACCAGGTGTGGGTTGTGGTCTTCACATCAACTAGCACTGAAACCCCCAAGCACGCGGGAGTCCAATTGTGGTCCCAATGGTTTTCCACCGAGCTAAGCATAAATGTGTGCAGGGAGCGTTTGGAACGCTGGCACTGAAAGGACCTTGTTTGATTACGTCCCGTCAGATTTGGTTCGACTACTTTTTTATTGTTCTTTAATTCAAAAGAGACATACACTTTCCCATTTAAAGTGAATTTGTAGAAGCAAATGACATGAATTGTATAGAGCCACGGAAAGCTTTCTTTTGAGACGGTAATCAGAGTTAGTTGCCCAATAAACATTAGAGTATGTGTGGCTCATTTGATATTGTTTAGAAAAGTGATAAACTGTAAAGTCCCCTGTTTATTATATATATATATATTATATTATATATATATATATAGTAGACGTTTAAAAAAATATATATTATTATAAGTATATATATATATATATATATCATATATATTAGTGTATATAGTTAATATATATTATAGGTACTTATTGAGGTTCTTATTATCCAGAATTTATTCTTAATTTTGTTTAATTAATACCGGGACGAATAGAATTTGCGCGATGACGTGACGATTGGAAAACCAAAATATGCCGATTTTTAATTAAACGATGACGATGACGATTAAATCGGCTCATCACTAATATTATAGTGGTAAACAGTACTATAATGAATATATTTATAATATATATATATATATATATATATTATATCTATAATATAGGGTAAGTGTAATATATATATGATAACAATGCCTTAATTAAAAAAGACTAGTCTATTTCTTTCTTTTAGCTACTTAATTAGCTTCTTAGATATTTATCATTAAAAACTTTTAAAATTTGATTTTAATTATCATGTAAAAAAAAACTTTTTTTTAAGATATTTATTGATTATTTTATTTTTAAAAACTTTTCTTTTTAGAAAATTTAGTCATTAAAAATTTCAATTGGAATCCGGAGAGTAGGATCGACAATTCTCGCGTTTTGGTTATAAGGTGATGGAGCTTTTGGCAAGCAGGGTTCATAATTTGGGAGTATGTTTTTCTTGGTAGTAGAGATGTTGTACGGTTGTTGTAATGAGATTTGATTAACTTGAAAGAGTTTGAGTAAGTTGTTCTGGGTGTAATTTGATTTGCATCGTGATGTTGTGTTGTTTGGTGTGTTTTCTTGTTGTGGCGGTGTGGTTTTGTTTGTTTCCTTTGGGTTGGTTTTTCGTTGTTGGGCATATTTGAATTAGTAGGTTCTACAAATGTCTGGGTAATTGTTCACACGGGATCGGAATATTGAATGTTTTTCGTTCAGCTGGAGAGCTAATAAAGATAAAACCCTTTGATCGTTATGAGTTGGACGTTGTTAAGATGTTAAGATATAGAGTGCAAGCATTTGGTGACCTTTTCCTGATTAATTGTTTAATGGAACTATACCAGCACTTTCGTTCTGTGAAAATTTTGATGCTGAGGAAATGAGATTGGTGACGTTTGAGGATTTAGTTCTGCGACAGAGGGAGGCAGCGCTATGGGAGATGTCTGGAATGGAAGCGGATTATGATGAGGGCGATGATGAAGCTGGCGGTGCGGCCCTGATCGTAATACCACCAATTAATTTTAATATCCGCGAGTTGCAGGCCATTCTTGCAACTTGGAATGCCCATTGACAAAATTACAGACATCACCTGTCCCGGTGGCTTGCTCTTAAATCAGGCGAGGCGCGTTAGTGATGAAGATATTGTTTCGGAGCCATATGCGTGGGTAAATTCAGTAGTGGTGACGCCGCCTGTTTGTAGATGCCAGTCGGGGGGAATGTACGCGGTATCGCGTTTGAAAGGCTTATTCCGTTTCTATGATGATGTGACATCCTATCAATATCGGATTAGTGCGGAAGCTGAAGGCTTATGGTTTGCTAATCCCAGTGGCGTTGTTATTTTTTTCAAAGATCGATTCTTGCCGCTAGTGATGATCAGAAAGGGGGGACTGCTCATCATCAATACTTCTCAAGCATTTGGAACGGATGCTGTTTCGGCGCCATCACTATCCTGTCAGATGTGTCTCAGGAAGAGGTACGATGATGGCTGTTCTTTCAAAGGACACAGACCATAATGCGCAGCGCTTATATGCTGAGATCACTAAAGGTAGTGTTGCGGGCTATGTGAATAGAAAGAAAATTAAGTTCTTAGATATTTATCATTAAAACTTAAAGGGGGCTACGCCCCCAAGGGGGGTCAAAGGGGGGCCAAAACTAAGAGGGAGGCACGTACGACGGTTGCTACGCAACCGTCTGGCGCACCCCTTCTCCGAAGGGGTGCCAAAAAGCGGGTATATATATATATATTCGGGGTCCGATATACCCTTGTTACTACTCATGTGCTCGCCTCTAATATCAATATACAGAGAGTGGTTTGACAGGTATGTCTTTATGGTATCTATTTGAGAATTCCAGCGAGTATCGTTGGGTAATTGTGGCATCAGACCCCCTTTCTCCATCAACCATCCCTAAGTTAAAGAAATATTGTTTTATTTTATATGTATGTTGTATAAAATCATGAAATAAAAAGTAGCAAATAAGATTTCGTATGTGTGGTAAGAAAAGCAAAAGGAAATTAGTTACTGCAAGCTCTCATACGGTTTTTTTAATATAAATATTTATTAAATGCTAATTTATATTTTATTGCCCTAGTTAGTTTTATAACGAGTTAGTGACTAGGTTGTTAAATTTGAGAGCATTATAAATTTATAACTATCAGTATATTTAATTCATAAGAAATTAACATATAGATTAATCCAATACATATAGAAACTTTTTTACTTACGTGTGGTTGGTGATGATTCCGAAAATACTTGTGAATTTCCACAATGTGCTTTAATATTGATTTAGGAGACATCCTTTTCAAGAAAATTTAAAAAATGGGCTGAACATCCATATGTTATCAACTTGGGGTATTATTTCTGCCGAATTTCTCTCATCTTTATCATTTTATTTTCGTTATCAGGGCATAATGCAAAAACCTAAATATAATATTTTATTACACATAGTTCAATACCTTATTAGCTATTTCTATCTACTTCTATTTTCTAGTGACTAGTGTCAATATCAGGCATTATCAACTATATAAAATTTTGAAGTAGATAGTTCATCTAGTTTATTATAACAGGTCACACACTCATTTACTAAAAATAACTATTTTAAACTTTAAAGTACTTACATCTTTATTGTATTTTTCTTTTGCCTATTTTATTGCATCCTTGGCAGCTTCAGCACAATATTCTGCAGTTTTTGCATGACTTCCAGTATCAACTGCAGAAACTAAATAAGGTTTAATTCCATTATGGATGCTGTGAGCGATAATTGGGTCATTGCCAACTGTACTCCAACCATCTTGTATAAGAGTAACACCGTAATCATCATCAACATCTATTTTCATGAATTAATAACTTTATCGTTAATCCTTTCTAAAAGATCAGAAGAAAGTTTTTTTTTCTATTAGGTGGCTCATATCCGGGTCTCAGTTTCTTTATTAGTTTTATAAATTCTTGATTTTCTAAAACATTGAAGGGAATATTTACAGAGAAAAAAAAACGTGCGACTTGCAAATCCAACTCTTCCTTTTGCTCATTTGTTGTTCTAGCCACAAATGGTGAAATAGATGATTGTCTCTGTGGTTTTATTGGTGTTGATGTTGAGCCAACAATTGAAAATGTGGGTAGTTCATTTACAGTGCTTAAACTAAAGTATTATTATGATTACCACTTTCTGATTGAAAACACCTGCTTGAACTTGCTGATGCAGATAAGCTCGGAAATTTCAGGGTAAGAAACTGATGACCCTGGAACATTTTCTTCATTTCTTCTCTCATTTCTCTAATGGCTTTTAACCCTTTCTATTTTTTTGTTATATTCTCTGCAGTAATTTACAAAGAACTCTGTTAGGTTGGTCACTTAATACTGTCACCTCCTTCCATTCACTAGCCTTATATCTTCCTCCCGAATGATACTTTGGCATTTTTAAATATCCTTTTTAAATATTTTTAAATATTCAATAATAATAAGGATATCTGAAAGTAAAAAATAAATTTGTCTAAATAGGAAAGCTTGAAGATTTTTTGAAAACGATTTATATATATATATATATATAAACTGAGCATATATGTAATAATCGATATAATAGATTTAGTTCATATATATATATATATATATTATGATATATATTATATATATATATATATATATATATATTATTATATATATATATATATATATAATTATATATATTTAAAATTAAACATTGCATTAGTATAATTTATAAATATAATCAGAAATACAATTTTTTAAGCTGTAGTTAAACTTTGCAATTTTCTCTCATATAAAGAAACTAAGTTTTTTAAATTTGAAACTGTATCTTACACTTACGTTGACATTAGCAGGATTGATTTGTCTACATCAAAAAAGTTTTTCTGACAAAAATATACAAATACCCAAAAACCCAGCTGGGTTGGGTTTTTATGAAAAACCAGGGTTTTTGCCAACCCTGCCTTAAAGACGAAAATACATATACCTCCATAAATGAAAACCCTCTTAAAAATATTTCGTAGCTGATTCAGATTTGACTCAGATATTTCAGATATTTCGTAGCTAATTCAGAATGGATGCCATTAACGACCAGTCAGAGAAGTTCTTGGCATTTGTTTCCCAACCTGTGGGGAACAAATCTACGCTGTATATACCAGGCGTCGGACGCACAACAATGGAGAAATTAGCCTAGGAGAGAATACATTATGCAAGGTAACTCGTAATTTTATTTCTCAATTGAGAGAAATCGATACAGGTTCGTTGCATTTCTTAGGCAACGGATCTTGTGCTCGCGTTGTATAGCAATGTCAATTTGTGACGCTATAGAGTACTATTGTAATGAGTTTGGTCACTAATTGGATTGATCATGATTTCAAATTCTCATTCTAAGACTAAGACTAAGACAAATTCTAAGACTAGCATAACCAGTTCCATCAAGACCTTTGACCATATTTGCTGCATTATCTCTTACTATCATGTGAATTTTTGATGGCTGAAGTTGAAAGTCGTTAAATGTCTCTTGAACAATATTCCTTATGTTTATTGCAGTGTGTGACATTTCAAACGACATGCTGCAGCCATCCAAGAAAGACAAAGAAGAAGCTATCGACTTCGAAGACAACCAGACTTCTTCGACGTCTTTCTTTATGATGTAAAAATGAAAAAGGAGAGGAAAGAAATGAAAAAGAAAAAAATGCTGCTGCAGCAACAGGAGAAGCAAAGTTCTGAACTGATATTTATGACTAAATAATAAGGGTGCATCTCCTTGAAGATAAAACAGTCAGGTACAAAAAGAAAATAGAAGACCCTTCTGAATCTCGACCATTAAGAAAAAAAAATTATCATCAATATTTATAACTTAAGATGACAAAATCCTTTAATAAATTAGAAAATGTTTATAAAAAGTGGCTATGATGTAGGAAAATATTGAATCAGCAGTATAGGGGCAACTTTTGGAATGATTACTTGTAGTGGCCTAGTTAATTGTCATTCACTTGTAACATTTATGAAGATTAAATAGGTAGAATTCATATATGTATATTTGCTTATTTGAGGTGTCTTATAGAGCACCATGATAAAGCCTAATAATAACCAGGAATGTAGTTATCCTTTGACAATCCTTTGTCGTATTAGTTTTCCTAGCTTGATTAAGAAATTGCTTTATTTACATTAATTAATATTACATGTGTTATTGTGGATTTTAAGTTTGTTAAATGCAGAGTGAAATTTACATATACAATAGGCCATTCTATGGGACAAGAAATATAGCAACTTTTTCACTGGAGCACTTTCAACTTGCTTATGGGGTTTCTAACTGTCTATATTTTTAATGATCTAATAGTCATATTTAAAATCTCAACCTAGCAACCCAGGAATAACATGTGGTATGGTGAACCTTTCACTGATTACATTGAATAATTTTTCAATAAATAACAATGGGCTTTCTAACATACAGTAAAAAGATAGGGTCAGAAAGATATCATGTAGGCCCATTTTAGATGTCAGGATTATTGGAGAAGGCTGCATAGGGCAAAAGTTTTTGTCTTGCCTTCAACCGAGACCTCAACTGATGGCCCCTTTGATATAAGAAATAATCCGGACGATCGCAGGCTACCAAGAATTATCGAAATAGACGGCAAAACTGTGATGGTGAAGCATGGAGGCTCTATTATAGAGGTAAATAGGATACATATTAGAAGAAAACTGGAAGAGAAGAAAAATGAAGGAGGTGAAGAAAGATCTGAAGAGTTAGAAGAATCTGAACCGAATAAAGAGATGAAGAGTAATAATTTTAATCGAATTAATGAAGAAGAACAACAACATGAATCGGACGAGGAAGAGGTGAAGGGACAATTTTAAGCGGATTAATGAAGGAGATGAACTTGAAAGAGAAGAAAATCTAAAAGAAGAGAATACCGATTATGAAGGGAGGTGAGAGGTACCGAGCAAATAAAAAAGATCAAGAAGAAATGAGAGGTAAAAATAATAGGAAGAGCAGGAAAAGCTACAAGCAATACTTGAAATAGTTGTTATAATGTAGAGAATTTACAAACAGGACAAAAAACCTGGATGGATTTTAAGGAATGGAAAAACATTACTCGCATACCGGATGAAGAAGAGGTATTTTTAGCTAATTTTGAAGACAAAAAGTTATTAGAAAAAAATATAAGAAGTTGGAAAGCTGGGTTGAAAATGAGGTGTACGAAGCTGTAAATGCGAGAAGTCAAAAAGTTTTAACCACTAGATGAAGTGACAGAAAAAATAAAAGGAAAAGGGTGTTTGTAAAGCAAGGTTAGTAGTGAGAGGCTTCGACGAAAAAGATGGAGAATACTCTACAGACGCACCTACATGTGCTACTGAAGCCTTAAAAATATGTATAGGAATATCAGAGATCAATGGTTGAAAATGTAAACCATGGACATTAAGACAGCATATCTACAAGGAGATAAAATTGAAAGAACATTTTATAAATCACCCTCGAAAGAAGCAAGGACAAACAAAATACGTAAGTTAAAGGCAGTTTATTGATTGAAAGACACAGCTATCCTGGGTTTGAATTAAATATCGATTAAAAATCAATGTCATTTTTAAGAATATGGAAATTCCAATGATGTAGAACTGTTAGAATAAGAGGTTAAGTTATTTTTGACCATACTTTTTATACATTGGTATCATTTGTTGGAAAATTAAGTAAAATCCAATTTTCAAGATCTGATATGCCACTATACGATATGATATCGGATAAAGCAATGGCCCCATGTCGAACATCATGGACACAATGTTTTGATAAATGCTCATTCTACAAAAAATATGTAAAGACCAAATCATCAATCATATAATAACACGTGTTTTATTGGACTATATAAAAGTCCCAGAAAAGTATATTGAACAAGTCATCAATTAGTTTGATAATAATGAAACACTGCCAACTGAACATTGCCACTTCATTCTTGTTCCAAGGGAGCTTGAAGAAAAAATGTTCGGGAGAATATTTTGTAAGCAAACATTTATGATTCGTTTCTTTCAAACCGTCACAGAAAAGAACTTAGCAGATACTATACTTTCTAATATGATTTACCAAACGATGTCTCTAACTGGTGTTAAGATTGATAATAGATTATCACAGTTTTCATCACTTTACAATTATGACAAGGTTGGAAAATATATTGTCTTTATTAATTTAGACTTCTCAAAATGGAACAATAGATTCCGTTATGAAAATACAGCAATATCATTCGCTGTTTTCGATGAATATTTTGGAAAACGATATCCATTTCAAATTTCTCACAAGGTTTATGTACACAGTTTGGTTACCTATCAAGAACGATATAATAAATTGTCAGATAATGAGCCTTCTAACGGTAATGGTGGACACAGATTCCATAGAGGTGGATTTGAAGGCGAGACAGAAGGGCTGGATCATCTTAACAATAAATGCAATTCATGCTCACGCCTTCAATTATAATTATACTATTACAATACTTGGTCAAGGTGATAACCAGGTAATATGCTTAGAAGTTCCTTCAAGTGTTCCAAACAAACTATGTTGATAAGTATCTTATTAGTTTAGATCAATGTCTTGATAGGTTGGGCTTACCTCTCAAGCCGGAGGAAACATACATGTCATCAGTTTTATTTTCTTACGGCAAACAACACTTTTATAAGAGCTTTGAGGTTGAAAACAGTCGCAAAAAGATAAGATCTTTCCCTGATGGTAATGAGTCCTTCGCCAGTGTTGATGACTATCTGTGTTCCGCAATGACGAACAGAGGCATGTGCCAGAGCAAGCATATCACCAATACCATCATTGATTTTGGGTATATTAGTTCACAATGAAGTTTATTTTAGACATATTTGGAATACAAAATTAACATATTTAGAATGTGTTAACATGACGCTTCATAATCATTGCTTAGGAGAAAATAGTCAATGGTCAGCAATGTCTCATTTGATGAGAGTGTTTGAAGACCCTATTTCTTATTATTTCTCTACTAAAATAATGGAAGGAATGTTATCAATGTTCATATAAAATTAATGATAATGTAAATATTTTAATATCAAAATATCAGAAGTACCTGACATCCAATCTTTACTTGAAAATCCACATTCCTTAAATAACATCCAAATGTCTCCTCCAAAAAAATGGTTAAGAGATGCTGCGACAAATTATTTAGATGAAAATGCAACCAACCCAGAAATTAGGAAATAGTTGGATTATTCTACTGAGGACTCTAAATCCCTTTTTATGAACAAATTATGGAATGCTAACCCATTTTACGCAACTTGGAGTTTTAAGGTTTATCGATGTTCGAGTATTGCCGATAATTTGTCTAAGGGATTGACCAATACTAGTACATTGACACGTATTGCTACTGGAAATGTTAGTGAAGGTATATTGATAGTGATATTAGGAAGGTTTTATAACGTTTAGGCTGTTTATTATTTAGATATAACCAAATCTATTATAGCAGCTGTCACTCTTATCTTTACGTTTGCCATTTAAAATTATTTTAAATTTTCAAAATTGTTTTTAAAATCTATTTTCAAATGAATTTTAAAAAATACTCGTAGGCTACCACATTTATTAACACCATAATTAAACCTGTTAGAAAGCATCTTTTCTTTTTTAATTTGATAATATTAAGTAGGCTTTATATCGATTAGGCTGCATATTTTTATTCAGATATAATCAAATCATTTATTGTAAATGTCACTCTTATCTTGACGTTTATTTGCCCCTACAATTTTTTTTTTTTTAACTTTCAAAATTTTTTAAAAATTCTATTTTTAAACGAATTAAAAAATACTAGTAACTATCATTTTTATCAACACCATAATTAGGTCTATTAGAGATCATCCTGTTTTTATAATTTGCTAATATAAGGTAGGCTTTATATAGTTTAGTATTTATTTGTTAGATATAAACAAACAAATTTTTGTAGCCGTCACTCAAATTTTGACGATTATGTACCCTCTATAATTATTTTTTTTTAAATTTTCAAAATTATTTATAAATTCTTTTACACGAATTAAAAAATACTCCTCGGCTACCATGTTTCTTAATACTATAATTAAGCCTGTTAGAAGGTATCTTGATTTTTTAATTTAATATTAGGCAGGCTTTATATTTAGGCTGCATTTTTATTTAAATATCAATAAAAATGTTATTGTAGTTGTCACTCTATCTTGACGTTTATTTGCTCTCTCTCTCTCTCTCTCTCTCTCTCTCTCTCTCTCTCTCTCTCTCTCTCTCTCTCTCTCTCTCTCTCTCTCTCTCTCTCTCTCTCTCTCTCTCTCTCTCTCTCTCTCTCTCTCTCTCTCTCCTCTCTCTCTCTCTTCTCTCTCTCTCTCTCTCTCTCTCTCTCTCTCTCTCTCTCTCTCTCTCTCTCCTCTCTCTCATTATTTTTGTATGATTTGTATGATAAAACTTTCCTTTCCTTATTTCATTCGTTTTTCTAATGTTTCATTGACTGATCTCTCTCTCTCTCTCTCTCTTTCTCTCTCTCTCGTCTCTACTCTTCTCTCTCTCTCTCTCTCTCGCTCTCTCTCCTCTCTCTCTCTCGTCTCTCTCTCTCTCTCTCTATATATATATATATATATATATATATATATATAATATATATATATATATATATATATATATTATATATATATATATATATATATATATATATATATATATAGTATATATATATATGTTTTGAAAATTGATAAATTCTATTTTTAAACGAATTAGAAAATACTCGTAGGCTATCATCTTTATCAACACCATAATTAGGCAGGCCTGTTAGAAAGTATCTTGTTTTTTTCTTAATTTGCTAATATTAGATAGGCTTTATAACGTTTAGGCTACTTATTTTTTATTAGAAATAAACAAAGTCATTTTTTTAGTTCTCACTTTTATCTAAACATATATGTAATCTGTAATTATTTTTTTTTTAAATTTTCAAAAATATTTACAAATCCATTTTTAAACGAATTAAAAAATACTCGTAGGCCACCATATTTAGCGTATTCAAAAAAATACTTTCTAATGGATTAATCATGGTGTTGATAAACTTAGGTAGGCTTTATATAGTTTAAGCTTATTTCTATTTAGATATAAACAAACATTTTTGTAACTGTCACTCTTACCTTGCGTTTATTTGCCCTCTAAATTATGTATTTTTTAATCTTTCAAAATTTATAAGTTCCATATTTAAACGAATTTAAAAATACTCTAGGCTAACATGTTTATCAATACCATAATCAAGCCTGTTAGAAAGTATAGTTTTTTTAATTATCTTGTTTTTTTTTTTTAATTTCGTAATATCAAGTAGGCTTTATATCATTTAGGCTGCTTATTTTTATTTATATATAAATAATCCCATTATTGTACCTGTCACTCTTATCTTGACGTTTACTTGCTCTCTATAATTATTTATTTTTTAAATTTTCAAAATTATTTATATTCTATTTTTAAACTAATTAAAAAATACTCGCAAACTACCATGTTTATCAATATCTTAATTAAGCCTGATTGAAAGTGTCGTTTTTTTAATTTGCTAGTGTTAGGTAGGATTTACAACGTTTTGGCTGCTTAGTTTTTCTTATATATATATATATATATATATATATAATTATTATATATATAATATATTATATATATATAAATATAATTAGAATATATAATATATATATATAACATGTTGATGTCCCAGCGTAATTGATGTTTTCTTTATAAAATTACTTTTTAAATTTTTCAAAATAATTTATAAATTATTTTATACGAATTACAAAATACTCATAGGCTACCATGTTTTTTAACACCATAATTAAGCCTGGTAGAAAGTAATTTATTTTTTTAATTTGCTAACATTAGGTACGCTTTATATCATTTAGGCTGCTTTTTTTCAGATATAAACAAACCCATTATTGTAGCTGTTACTCATTTCATGATTTTTATGTGCCCTCTAAAATATTTGCAAATTTTCAAAATTATTTATAAATTATATTTTTGAGCGAATAATTAAATTACTCGTAGGCTACCATGTTTATCAAGACCATAATTATGCCTGTTATAGAGTATATCGTTTATTTAATTTAATTTTAGGTAGGCTTTATATCGTTTAGGCTGTATATTTTTATTTAGATATAAACAAACCAAATATTGTAGCTGTCACCCTTATCTTGACGTTTATGTGCCCACTATAATTATTTTTTTTAAATTATTAATATTATTTATAAATTCTTTAACACGAATTAAAAAATTCTCCTAGGGTACTCTTATCTTGACGATTATGTGCCCTCTGTAATAATTTTTTAATAAATATTCAAAACTATTTTATATTAGTTTTAAAAGGATTAGGAAATACTCGTAGCCTAGCATGTTTATCCACACTATAATTAAGCCAGTTAGAAAGTATCTTATTTTTTTAAAATTTGCTATTAGGTAAAAGTTAAATAGTCTAGTCTTATTTTTATTTAGATATAAACAAATCCATTATAATAGCTGTCACTCTTATCTTGACATTTATTTGCACTCTATTTTTTTTTTTTAATTTTCAAAATTCATAAATTCCAATTTTAACCAATTTAAAAATACTCTTAGGCTACCATGTTTATCAACACCATAATCAAGCCTCATAGAAAGTATGTTACTTTAATTTGCTAATATTAGGTAGCCTTTATATCGTTTAGGATGCTTATTTTTACTTGTTTATAAATAAACCTATTATATTACCTGTCACTCTTATCTTGACGTTTACTTGCCCTTTATAATTATTTATTTTTAAAATTTTCAAAATTATTTTTAAATTCTATTTTAAACTAATTGAAAAATATTAGTAGGCTAACATGTTTGTCAAAACTACAATAAAGCCCCTTAGAAAGTCTGTTTTTTTTTAATTTAATAACATTAGGTAGGCTTTGTATCGATTAGGATCCCTATTTTTATTTACAAATAAACAAACACATTATTGTAGCTGTCATTATTATCCTGAGGTTTATGTGCCCTCTATAATTGTTTTTTTTTATATATATATATTTCCAAATTATTTCCAATTCTAATTTTAAAAGAATAAAAAAATACTCGAAGGCTTCCATGTTTATTAACACCATGATTAAACCTGTTAAAACGTTTCTTGTTTATTTAATTTGGTAATATTAGATAGCTTTATATCGATTAGGCTACTTATTTTTATTTAGATATAAACTAACACATTATTGTAGCAGTCACTCATATCTTGACGTTTATGTGCCCTCTATAATTATTTTTTTTTAAATTTCAAACGAATTAAAAAATACTCATAGGATACAATGTATATCAACACCATAATTAAGCATGCTAGAAAGTATGTTTTCTTAATTTCCTAAAGTTAGGTAAGCTTTATATCGTTTAGGCTACTTATTTTATTTACATAAAAACAAACCAATTGTTTTTGCTGTCACTCTTATCTTGACGTTTATGTGCCCTCTATAATTACTTTTTTTTAAATTTCAAAATTATTTACAATTCTATTTTGAAACGAATTAAAAAATACTCGAAGGCTTCCATGCTTATCAGCACCATAAATAAGCCTGTTAGAAAGTTTCTTGTTTATTTAATTTGGTAATATTAGGTATCTTTATATCATTTTGACTGCTTTTTATTTAGATATAAACAAACCCATTATTTTAGCTGTCCCTCATTTATTGAATTTTATGTGCATAATTGTAGCTGTCACTCTTATCTTGACTTTTATTTGCCCTACTGTATATATTTAGTTTTTTTTAAATTTTCAAAATTATTTATAAATTCTATTTTAAACAAATTAAAAAATACTCGTAGGCTACCATGGTTATCAACACCATAATTAAGCCTGTTAGAAAGTATCTTGTCTTTTTTTTAATTTGCTAATATTAGGAAGGCTTTATAACGTTTAGGTTGCACATTTTTATTTAGATATAAACAAACCTATTATTGAAGGTGTCACTCTTACCTTGACGATTGTTTACCCTCTATAATTATTTTAAATTTTCAAAATTATTTATAAATTCTATTTTTAAGCGAATTATAAATACTCGCAGCCTACCATGTTTATCAACGCCATAATTAAGCCTTTAGAAAGTATAACGTTTGTTTTTTTTTAATTTGTTAATAATAGATAGGCTTTATTTAGTTTAAATTGCATATTTTTATTTACATATAAACATACCCATTATTGTACCTGTCACTCTTATCTTGACGTTTATTTGCCTTCTATAGTTATTTTTAAACTTAATTTTTTTTTATAAATTTTATTTTTAAACAAATTAAAAAATACTCGTATGCTACCATCTTTATCAACACAATAATTAGGCCTGCTAGAAAGCATCTTGTTTTTTTAATTTGCTAATATTAGGTAGGCTTTGTATCGTTTAGTTTATTTATTTAAGTGGAATGTAAATGTAATGACTGGAATATGCTCGGTAGAATTACTTGCAGTGAAGTCAATCACCTAAGGTCAAAACCTCCTTCCCTCTTCCAGAGCATATTCTAATAAGTCGCTTAATGTAATCCATTATAACAAGTATAATATTAATATGTTTAGTTAGTTGGTATATATAATATATAGTAATATATAGTATGTAGATAGTGAGGATGATATATATATATATTATAGTATATAATATATATACAAGAATAATATTAATTTTTTAAGTTTGCGAAATGCATCAATATAGTACTTGCAACGATTTTCATTGTTATATTTCTATCTTTTATAAGGATGATGTTGATAGAATCTTTGCAGTGGTGGATTGTGTGATGAGATGTTGTAGTGTGATGTGATGTGTGATTATTATTATTAATTATGATTCATTATATTAATATTATATTTTGTGATATTATATATATATATAAGTTATATTTAGTGTGATGAATAATAATACTCTTGATAAATATGTATATTATATAAATTTTGTATATTTATTTTAAAGGAAGAGTAAAGCGAGAAATTGCGGTTCTGGATCTGAAACATCTGGAAACAAGAATAAAGAAAGAGAACAGTAGACACCTGCGTAGTAATGTCGACGACGAGTCCGAGGAAAATTGTTACTTTCAAATTGAGCTTCACACTTAATAAAATAAATTTATATACAATCCTTTCTCTTTTAAAATAAAAAATATAATACGTACATATAATTATAGGTACGTATTATATTTTTTTATTTTAAAAGCGAAAAGATTGTATATAAATTTATTTTATTAAGGTTGTGAAGCTCAATTTGAACGTAACAATTTTCCTCGATCGTGAGAAGTTTAGCAGGTGTCTTCTGTTTTTTTTTATTTATGTTTCAGATGTCAGATTTGCCCCTCCTACCTTTCTAATTTGATTGTATATTTGCTTTTGAGATTTTAGCAAGAAAGTTGTATATATTTTCTGTTTACTGAATGATGCATGGTATGATTGGTTGTTGGAAGTATCAACGATCAAGTTATGATATAAAACGCGATGTAAGATTTTTAAACACACTCTGTCAGGAATATCTTTTGTATGCAAAAGTGGTTGGTGGTGATTTATGTGGCAACGCTTAGATTTGTAGTCTGCTAGATATTAGATATTATTCCGTTTTGCAATTGTCGCCTGCCATATAATTATTAATTTATTTCTCAGTGTATTTTCGTGATATTAATGGTGCTTACCTGCGTTTAATCTCTTGGGAAATTATTAAAGGTGTTCGATATTTTATTTTAATATAAAGGTTTTAATAAGTGATGTTAACACATATAGCATTTTTTTAGTGTTAGTTTTCTGTGTTAATGGTAATATTTTTATTTACTTATTTATAATGTGTAAGGAATCAGCTAATCAAAGGTAGATCTCTCTAACGTCACAAGGTAAAGGTTTTTTCAAAGAGTTTTTTAAAATCATTTGATTTAAATATTTTCAATATTTCTAATATTTAAAATTAAATATTTGTTTAAATATCTAATCCATATTTTCTGTCTTCAACGTTACGTATTGGTTAGACTGTTTTAATGGGAAATGATATTCAGATGTTTAAAAAGTTCCAAGACATATGTTAATATTTCAGTTAGGTGCTCATTGGACTTTATGCCCCCTCTGCGGTCATACGGTCACGTGGTTCTCTAGGTAACCGCTTTCGGGAAATCTGCAGGAATGCCAATAACCCAGAGCGTTTAGCTTTACCCTCTGCTTGTATTTTAAATAGTTTATTTTCTTAATTTCTAAAAGAAATAAATTTTTTTCTCTTACTTTCATTATAACTTCTAAAGGTATTTGCAATATAAATAATTTTGGGGCATTTTAATATTTTAACAATATAATATTGCATGTATAAATATTTCGGTTTTCATTGATAAAAATTTTATTTTTTATCTCTATATTATTATACTAATATATACTTATATATACTCATACTATCTTAGTAAAGTACAATACCATCATATACTATATATTAACTCATAGACTATAAGCACACCAATTATAATAATAATACTATTAGTACTATGATATATATATATACTATATATATTATATTATATTATAACAAAAATCAATACTAAAATAGCTTTTGAATAATTGACACACACACGTAATTTTATATTATTACAATATTATATCATATATATATTACTACTATAGCTATACCTATAGTATTATACAGCCACTATAATAGATGTATATATAATAATATATATATATTATATATAATATATATTCGTGTGCTCAATTATTCAAAGCATACTTTTAGTATGACATTTTTTAATGGAAACTATATTATTTATATATGCAAATGCCTAGTTAGCCATTGCCAATATTGTCCTTTACTATATAACAACGAACCCCTCGCAATTTGACACTCTTATCTTTATCATAAGAGATTGGTTGGTAAGTCAAAGTTTATATAACAAAACATCTAAAGATCCTTCAGGTATTATTTTTTATCAATCTTTTTGGTATGGAGGTTACTGTCACATTAGGCGTAAACAAAGCAATATCTATATGGTTCTTAACTTCACCTGGGGGCCTGGCCGTGTGTTAGAATCTTCAAGTTCAAGATTAAAAGTAAGTGGCGGGTTATTATATCACATTATTATTACAAATAAACAAACCCAATATTGTTGCTGTCACTCTTATTTTGACGTTTATGTGCCCCCTATAATTTTTTTTTTTTTTAAATTTGAAAATTATTTATAAATTCTATTTTTAAACGAATTAAAAAATACTCGTAGGGTACCATGTTTATCAACCTATAATTAAGCTTGTTAGAAAGTATCTTGTTTTAAAATTTCCTAAAATTTGGTAGGCTTTATATAGTTTAGGATGCTTATTTTTATTTAGATATAAACAAACCCATTATTGTAGCTGTCATTCCCTTTTTGATGTTTATGTGCCCTGTATAATTATTTTAAATTTTCAAAATTATTTATAAATTTTATTTTTAAACAAATTTTAAAAAAAATATAGGCTATCATGTTTATCGATAAAATAATTAAGGCAGTTAGAAAGTTTGTTTATTTAATTTGGAAAATTTAAGTAGGCTTTATATAGTTTAGGCCGTTTTGATTTAGATATAAACAAACAGGTTTTTATACGTCACTCTTATGTTGACGTTTATTTACCCTCTAAAATTATTTTTGTATAAATTTTAAAAAAAATTAAACGAATTAAAAAATACTCGTAGGCTACCATGTCTATCAACATCATAATTAAGCCAGTTAGAAAGTGTCTTTTTTTTAATTTGCTAATATTAGGTAGGCTTTATATCCTTTAGGCTGCTTTTTATTTAGATATAAACAAACACATTATTGTAGCTCTCACTCATATCTTTACTTTTATGTGCCCTATATAATTATTTTAAATTTACAAAATTATTTATATATTCTATTTTTAAACGAATTTTAAAAAAAACTTGTATGCTACTTATGTTTAACAACACCATAATTAGGCCTGCCAAAAAGTATCTTGCTTTTTAATTTGCTAATTAATATTAGTTGGGCTTTACATAGTTTAGGCTTAGATATAAAGAAACCTATTATTGTATCTGTCACTCTTATCTTGACGTTTACCCTCCATTTTCAATATTATTTATAAATTCTATTTTTAAACGAATTAAAAAATACTCTTAGACTACCATGTTTATCGACACCATAATTAAGACTGTTAGAAAGTATCGTTTTTTTTAATTTGCAATAGTAGGTGGCTTATATATCATTAGGCTGACTCTATTTTTTATTTCGATATAACCCAAACTGTAATTGTAGCAGTCCTCTCTTATCTTGACTGCGTTTATTTGCCCTTTTTTTTTTTTTTTAAATTTCTCAAAATATTATAAATTCTTTTTATTAAATTGAATTAATACTCGTATGATACCATGATTCCACACCATAATTAAGCCTGTTTAAAAGGTTCTTGCTTTTTTTTTAATTTGCTAATATTAAGGATTTACATCGATTAGGTTACAACATTTTTATTGTACTAGTAGACACCTATAACCGCAGTCATAACTCTTCTTTTAACGATTAGTTTCAATCTATAATATTTTTAAAAAATAATTATAATTATTTTAATTTTAAATTTAATTACTTTATTCTGAATTCATTAAGAAGTTTTCATATAGGTGCATCAGTAAGCATCATTTTTAAGCATCCATAATTAAAGCCTGTTAGAAAGATCTAGTTTTTTAAATTTGCCAATATTACCCATTTTTTGATCTTTATATTTGTCAGTCAGTTATTTGTTCATTCAGATTAAGATTAAATCAGATTCTCTTTATGTGATGCGTATTTAAGAGTTAGTATGAATCCTCATAATTATTTTTTTATTACGAATTATAAGTTTCTTAATTTTCAAAAAACGAATTAAAAAGTTACTTCGTTACGCTACCCATCTTTTCATCAACACCATATTAGGCCAGTTTAGAAAGCATCTCGTTTTTTTTTATTTGGCTGATATTAAGGAGTTTATATAGCTTAATCTGTTTTTTATCTTTATATATTAAACAAACATTATTTTTGACGTTTATCTACCCTCTATAATTATTTGTTTAAAATAATTACAAAATTATTTTAAATTCTTTTACACGTCAAAAAATACTTAAGAAAAAACATTAGGTAGGCTTTATATCGTTAAGGCTTGCAGTATTTTTAATTTAGAAATTCATGCCTTATTATTGTAGCTGTCAATCTTGACGTTTCTATGTCCTCTATTAATTTTGTTTTTTTATATTATTCAAAACTATTTTATATTTTATGTTAAACGAATTAAAAAATACTGGTAGGCTACCATGTTTTATCAACACCATAATTAAAGCCTGTTAGAACGTATCTTTTTTTTTTAATTTGCTTAATATTAAGTAAGCTCCTTAAATCGTTATAAGCTGATTTTATTTAGATAGTAAACAAACCCTTATTGTAGCCTGTCACTCATTTCTGACTTTTATGTGCCCTCTATACAATTATTGTTAAATTTTCAAACATTGTTGATAAACAACTCTATTTTTCAAAAGACTTAACAAAATATCTCTAGTAGGGCTACCAATATTTTCATCAACACCATTAAGTAGCCCTGTTAGACGAAACTTGGTTTTTTAATGCTAATATTAGGTAGGCTTTATATAGTTAATTATTTTTACTTAGATATAAACAACCCCAACTTATTCTATAGCTGTCACTTTATCTTATCGTTTATATGCCCTCCAAATCCTTATAATTTTAAACTTTTCATAAAATTTATTCAATCCCATTTTTAAACGAATTTAAAAATTCTCGTAGGCTTACCATGTGTATCCAACACCATATGTAGCGTGTTAGGAAAGTAACTAACTCTTAATTTGCTTATATTAGGTAGACTTTATATCGTTTAGGCTGTTATTACTCCAAGGGTTAAATACACCTATAGTATATATATATAATATATATATATATATATATATATATATATATTATACTATAATATATTTATATATTATATATATATATATTATATAATATATAGAAAAAATATATATATATATGGCCAGCTTCCCGAAAGCCCCATGCATGTAACAGCTTACCAGGAAGAATAAATAAAATTTTTGATTTAAGCAAGCAATTTCATCGTGAAATTTAAAAAAAAATTATTTTATTTTCTAAATATTATTATAATACCTTAAGAATATTAGCATAATCTTAGGTCCACCAAGCGTACGTTCTCATCAACCTTCCATTCCTGCAGTTTTAATACGCGAGAGCCAAGACGTTTACCAAATTAGTGTTTTGTTTTACTTTGTTTCTGGATTGAAAATGTTATTTTTTTATTCCTTTTTGGGGTTTCGAGCCGGAACCCGGAGACAGCCC